>JAUTBS010385276.1:0-10330 GCA_032361285.1 Aequorea victoria | reverse complement strand
GTCCTAAACCAAAGAAGCCGTAGGCCCATAGCTGTAAAAAAAATAAAATAAAAAAAGAAAAATAGCAAAACAACAAAAATAGAATAATTTAGGCCAAGTTGATAGGTACAAATTGAAATGAAAGGATAAGGGCTAAAATGAAAACATACCTCAATGACCTTCCAGTACCCGATCACTGAAATCTCCTTGGTCCGATAGGTGGACCGCAGAACGGTGTAGATGGTCGCCAGCGCAGCTCCTTCCCAGTGAATGACGTTATCCGATCGAAATCATGCAGCGCTCCAAGGAAGTACAGATGAACGGTGTTGTTCTTGTTCGATAACAGGCACGCACCGATCATGTATAGTAAGAATGCACGAGCTACCCACTCAAAATGGCGAGGCTAGGTGCATGTATACCCCTGTACCTACCTAGGAGCCTGGAGTACCGGATACACCCCTGTTCGATGTCTGGTGGCACCCAACCCAACCAGTAGATGAGTTCCTCTGTGCACTCGCCGATGGTGGTGTCGAAAGGGATCGGCTCACCCCTACCCTGATCCCCGTGATCATCGCAAAATCTAACGGGGTCAGTGTTGCCTCGAAGGATGAGAAGTGGAAGGTGTTGGTGGTATCCCACCACCTCTACACTAAGGCCGTCAAGAGTACTCTATCGTTATGAGTACCCGTGAGGTAGGGGATGAACCAACTGAATCCTTATCGGTCCACAAGCACCCAGCTCTCTGGAAGGAGATCCCCATACCACTCGACGATACGGGCGGAGCCCCCAAACCCGTGCAAGTAGTCTGTGGTCTGCAATAAATATAAAACACAAAAAATGGTCAGATAATGTATTAAACAAAACAAAAAGAGAAGAAAGAAAAGAAAATGCATAAGTTTGACTAAGAAAAGAGAAATTTTGTCATATTAAGAAGCAAGAAGCGCGACTTAATTTGATGATCAAAAAGAAAATTCTAATAAAACTAGGAAAGCGTGTAAAGTCTATTTCTAGTGACCCTAAAAAGAAAATTTGTCTTAAGAAGCCTTGAAAATCAACTTAAGTCAGACCAAAAGAAAAATGCAATAAACCTAGGAAAGCGTGTAAACGCTATTTCTAGTGACCCTTAAAATAAAATTGTGTCTTATGAAGCCTTCAAAAGCAACTTAAGTCTGACCAAAAAGAATATCCAATAAACCTAGAAAAATGTGTAAACACTATTTCTAGTGATCCTAAAAAAGAAAATTATATCTTAAGAAGCCTTCAAAAGTAACTTTAGTCGGACCAGAAAGAAAATCCAATAAACCTAGGAAAACATGTAAACGCTATTTCTAGTGATCCTAAAAAAAAAAATTATGTCTTAAGAAGTCTTCAAAAGCAACTTAAGTCAGACCAAAAAGAAAATCCAATATACCTAGGAAAATGTGTAAACGCTATTTCTAGTGATCCTAAAAAAGAAAATTATGTCTTAAGAAGCCTTTAAAAGTAACTTAAGTCAGACAAAAAAGAAAATTCAATAAACCTAGGAAAGCACGTAAACACTATTTCTAGTGACCCTAAAAAGAAATTTATGTCTTAAGAAGCTTTCAAAAGCAACTTAAGTCAGACTAAAAAGAAAATCCAATAAGACTAGGAAAGCGTGTAAATGCTATTTCTAGTGATCCTCGAAAGGAAAATTTTATCTTAAAAAGCCTTGAAAAGTAACCTAAGTCAAACCAAAAATAGAAAATTCAATAAAATCTAGGAAAGTATGAAAATACTATCCTAATTAAAACCTAAAATGAAAATCTTCCTAGAAAAATGTACAAACATTAATCTAGGGACAACAAAAAATATAATCAACAAATTCCTAGAAAAACACAAAATGTTTATCTAGGGACAAAACCACCAAATACCACTCAGGAAATGGGCAACACAACCTAAGTTGATCAGGTGAGAATAATTCTACTTGGCTAAGGAAATGTATAACACAAAACTTAGGATGACCAAGAGCCTAAGTTGCTCGCAGGGGTTACTGAGTGGAAGTGTGAAGCATAACCTGATCTGGGAAGTGCAAGACTAAACCTGCCCATCTTGGGAAACGTTACTGCATAACCTATGGGTAAATAATAAAATCCCTAGGAAAACCAGGGACAAAACCACCAAATCTCACCTCGGGAAACATGCCACACAACCTAAGTTGGTCAAGTGAGAATACTCCTACTTTGCTAAGGGAATGTGGAATACCAAACTTAGGATGACCAAGAGCCTAAGTTGCTCGCAGTGGTTACTGAGTGGAAGTGTGAAACGTAACCTGATCCGAGCAGGATGAAGCGAATCCTGCCTACCTTTGGAAGTGCTACTACGTAACCAATGGATAATGTTAATAAAAAACCCCTAGAAAACATGAAAATGTTATTTAGGGACAAAACTAAGTCATTGAAAAATAAAAATAAAAATAATTCCATAGATAAACGTTAAAACGTTAATCTAGGGACAACAAAAATAGATCAATTGATTTCCTCAGAATTACGTATGACTCGACCTAAAGTCGATTAGGGCCAGTACAGGTCCAACCGGATTGGAGTGTGTGGGTACCATAAAAACTCAAGATGTTGGCACGCATCGCGTTACACCAATCTAGGATAGATCGAAAGGAAGTGCCGCCCCTCTCGGGAGAAGCTTAACGTAACCTAAGTTAAAATTAATTAAAAATACCCAAAACCTTCCCTAGAAAGATGTGCAAATATTGATCTAGGGACACCAAAAACAAGTCAATTGATTCCCTCGGGAATACGTACGACTCGACCTAGAGTTGGTCGGGACCAACTAAATCCAGTCAAATTGGGGCATATTCGGATAAGCCGTGTAAGTCGTCGAGCGCTGAGCCTAATGTGACACGCCTAATTCAGGCAAATTAAAGGGAAGCCCCGCCCCTCTCGGAAAACGTTATACGTAACCCAAGTCAAAATTAATTAAGAAAAATCCAAAAACCCCTAGGAAGATGTGCAAACATTTATCTAGGAACACCAAAAACAAGTCAATTGATTCCCTTAGGAATACGTACGACTCAACCTAGAGTTGGTCAGGATCAGCTAATCCATCCAAATTGGGACACATTCGGATAAGTCATGTAAGTCGTCGAGCATTGAGCCCAATGTGTAACCTAATTCGGGCAGACCGAAGTGAAGCCCTGCCCCTCTCGGAAAATGTCTTTACACAACCCAAGCTGGAATTGATTTAAAAATAATCAAAAATAAAAAAATTTCCTAAAAAAGCGTGCAAAAGCTAAACTAGGGACAAACAATATTAATTCTCTCGGGAAGCGTGCAACACAATCTAGGGTGGTCGGGACGATGGAAAGCCTACTCATCCCGGGAAGTGCAAGATGCAACCTAAGTTGGTTGGGACGATGGAAAACCTACACATATCGGAAAGCGTTGATACGCAACCCAAGTTTGAATTAGTAAAAATAAAAATAAAAAAAATTTCTCTAAAAAAACGTGAAAATATTTGTTTATGGACAAAAATGTCATTAATTCTCTTTCGGGAAATGGTGCAACACAACCTAGGATGGTCGGAACAATGGAAAGCCTACCCATCCCAGAAAGTGCGAGATGCAACCTAAAGTTGGTCGGAATGATAAAAAACCTACCCATCTCAGGAAGCGTTGATACGCAACCCAAGTCTGAATTAGTAAAAAACAATCCTAGAAAAATGTAAAAATGTTTTTCTAGGGACAAAGATCATTAATTCTCTCTCGAAAAGCGTGCAACACAATCTAGGGTGGTCGGAATGATGAAAAATCTATCCATCCCAAGAAGTGCGAGATGCAACCTAAGTTGATCAGAACGATGAAAAGCCTACCAATCTCGGGAAGTGTTGATATGCAACCCAAGTCTGTATTAGTAAAAATAATATTAAAAAAAATTCCTAAAAAAATATAAAAATGTTTTTCTAGGGACAAAGATCATTAATTCTCTCTCGAAAAATGTGCAACACAATCTAGAATAGTCGGGACGATGAAAATCCTACCCATCTCGAGAAGTGCGAGATGCAACATAAGTTGGTCGGGACGATCGAAAGCCTACCCATCTCGAAAAACGTTGATACGCAACCCAAGTCTAAATTAGTAAAAATAAAATACAAAAATTTCCATAGAAAAATGTGAAAGCATTTATCTAGGGACAAAAATGTTGTTAATTCTGTCTCGAAAAAATGTACGACACAACCTAAGTTGGTCCGAATGATGAAAAGCCTACCCAACCCGAAAAGTATTGATACGCAACCCTAGTCTGAATTAATAAAAATAAAAATAAAAAACTCTTCTAGAAAAATGTGAAAATGTTTATCTAGGGACAAAAACAAAATTTTCACCTCGAAAAGCGTTGATACGCAACCCAATGATAGAAAAATTAAAACAAATATATATATGCAAAAAATAAAATAAGAAATACACGGTTCAACCTAATCATGCAAATTAGTCAATGATGGGTCCGTCTAACAACCTAAAACTGAATACATTAGGTCCATCTCATGACCTAAAACTGAGTACCTTGGGTCCGTCTCATGACCTAAAGCTAAGTCACGGGTCCATCTCATGACCTAAAATTGAGTTACAGATCCGTCTCATGACCTTAAAATGAGTATTTGGGTTCGTCTCATGACTTAAAATTGAGTACATTGGATCCGTTTCATAACCTAAAACTGAGTCACAGGTCCATCTCATGACCTAAAACTGAGTCATCGGTCCGTCTCATGACTTTAAAATGAGTCATTGGATCCATTTCATGACCTAAAACTGAGTACATTAGTCCGTTTATGACTTTAAACTACTTGATCCAAACAAAGTGATTAAGGTCTCATGACGAGATTTGAATGGTAGTAAGACCATTAATACGTGCATGGTGGTAACAATCACTAAAAGTCTGGAACTTTTACGTACTTCAATAGTTTCTTATATACAACCACGAGCCTTTATTGTTATGACCCCAAAGTTGATCTACATCTAATTCGGTCCATTCATGACCTTAAAAGGATAAATCGGTATGGTCAGGACGTTAAAAGTGCTAACTCGGCCCATTCATGACCTTAAAAGGATAAATTGGTATGGTCGGGATCTTAAAAGTGATAACTCGGTCCATTCATGACCTTAAAAGGATAAAATTGGTTCTACGCGACCTTAAAAGAAACAAAAAGTACGGTACCACGAGATCTTAAAAAGATAACAGGCAGTTCTACACGACCATAAACTGAATAAATAGGTCCTTCATGGCCTTAAACTAGTTTGCCTATTTTGTTTTCGATCCCCGCGACCATAAATTGTTTTCTTGCATAACTTTGTGGGGTAACCACTAGGTCTTTAACATTTGTTATCTCTGCATTATTTGCATTGTCTCCATGAACTATGCTAGTCTAATCCTTTCAAACAGGGTACGTAGGCAGCTTGAGGTAAACTCAAGTGCGACTGTTTTGCTTTACACATTTTATTTTCTTATTTTGTAGCCTAAGAACGGTCTAGTCAAAAGGGATAATCTATAGGACTTTGACATTCACTCACCCACGCATTGCGGTGAGAGTTTTATCAAAGAAGGACAACTGTAGACACCCCAATTTTGACTAACTCATGTATAGCCTTGCTTAGTTTGATTTCAATGATGAGTGCATATGTAAGCCATATTGAAGGAAACTCTGTACAGGTCCGAGAGTCTAAGGAATACCCTAAATATCCCAAGACACCCTAAGACACCCCAAAACATCCCATGACACCCCAAAATACCTAAAATACTAAAAAAAAACTCTCGGTGCAGCCACCCAACCAGGCGCTCGCCACCTTCCAGGTGGCGCATACAACTTTTCTCCAAAATTCCCTGGCCACGCGAAGTCAAGGTGCCCTAAGCCACCTGCAACCTGGCACGCGCCACCCTCTACATGGCGCACGTCACCTACACCAGGCGCTCGCTACCTTTGAGAAGTAGCTCCTGCCTCTTACCAACTACCTCGCCCAAAGTCTATAAAAGGAGGCCTTGCCCCTCTGTTTCAAGGACCCCAAAAATCTATAAGCACCAAAGTTCTGCCGAATTAAGATCCAAATATCTGAAGAGTCAATACTTTACATAATTGAAAACCCGATATCCCTACGGGATTAGACGTTGAAACTAGACTAATTAAACATCAAAAATCCTTGCACCAGATCAATTTCGAGAACTCAAAGACTAGACTAATTAAACAACAAAAATTCTTGCACCGGATCAATTCTGAGAACTCAAAGATTACACGGAGGGATTCCTGAGATCCCGAGATAGGACGCATCATTTTTTAGGAGACTACTGAACTCAAAGATTACACTGGTCTGCGGTCCGCATATCGGACCAAGGAGATTTCTATGATCGGGTACTGGCGAATTTTTGAGGTATGATTATCACTTATTAACTTGGTCTAACTTATTCTGCTTATTTGTATTATCTTTTTCTTTATTTCTTTCTTCTTTTCTTTATTTTATTTACAGCTATGGGCCTACGAGTTTCTGGGTTTATCATACCCAGATAACACCCACCTGGATTCCCAGGTCATCCTGAGGGTAGCCCGATGGGATCGGAGCACTCGGGAGAGGAAGGAGGATGGAAAGGACTTGAATACCTACCGTCTCTGCCTGGATCGCCTATCCCCTGTACATGTATGTTCTATTTCAATTTTATGCATGTTTAATTTTATTTATGTGATTTCTCTTGTATGTAACCTGTGCTGAGTTTATTTTGCAGGTGAACTGGCGAGTGTGGGAGGGCATGGAGGCCAGGGCGGGCGAGGACCTGATGAGGAGCCACCGGGCTCACTAGAGGAAGATCCTGTTGGAGGGGCCATTCCGCTGAGAGTGGTTCTTGGGTGAGCGGGTAGCCTTTCAGACGCTGGGGCTGGACCATTTTTGGGTCCCTCAGCCGCTTCCACTTAGTATGAGGTTAACGCACACCATATCACCCGAGGATGTCGACGAGGCATTGTACGGCTTCGCGGCTGCTGATTTCCTAGCCGAGGGGGAGTACACTTCCTTTGCACACGGCCGTCTAATGCGTTCGATGGGAGTCCAGCTTGCAGGGGTGCAGGCCGGACAACCTTCGACGTCTCAAGTTCCTCTAGTGGTGGGTGATCGTCCTCCTCCTACTACTACTGGTGGTGGTGCGACTACCTGAGCTGCCTGTGCTGCTGCTGGTGCTGCTCTGGGTGAGGCCTCTTCTTTCTTACCTCTAATACCTCGGGAGGTGCTTACCCTTCCTCACTAGTTTTCGTGTACCATTCCTATTCACACTCCCGAGGTACCAGAGATGCGTCTTGATGGTGGGGATGAGCAAGTACTTCCTATATTTTTTTTTCTTTCTTTAATTGGCGTGTCTCTTTTCTTTTAACCAAATATTTGAGTCCGTCTAACATGTTCTTTTCTCAGTTTTTTGTTTCTATTTCAGGTCCTCCAGGTCCCTCGCATTTACATGGAGAGTCTCATCAATGCTTTCTCGGGCCTGATGATCTTGGTGAGGCAGCAGACCCAGATGCTTGTGGAGGCACACGTCCATCCCATCCCCCGACGTACTCAGCTTCCTTCTCGTTCGGTGAGTGTTCTTATTTTCATTTATTCGCTCGTAGGCCCCCTTTTTTTTCTTCTTTCTCTTTTTATTTATTTATTATGCACATGTAGATATATATATATATTGACTGTACTTATTCTTTCTCCTCTTTCTTTCTCTTTTTTTTTGCAGCCTCCTTCTGTCAGGCGTACCTCCGTTCATGGGACATCCTCGTCCTCTCATGCTGCCCCTCCAGCTGCTGCCGGTCCATCTACAGCCAGTCCAACTACAGCGTCCTAGGGATCTACCCTGCGGATTAGGGTTCAGGAGCGTCAGGCCAACAAAGACGAGGATTTCAACTTGGGGAATGCTACTACCTCTGTATCCTCCCTCCCAGAGCCTTCACGTTGCACTTGTTGCCGACGTGATTAGGATGTCATTTCTTTTTCATTCATTAGATGTACGCTCGAAATACACTTTTCTTTTTCTTGCATATATATTTTTATTATTTTTTTTTTGGGATAAACCTTTGTGCCTAGTTGGATTATTTTATTTATCATTTTTCTTTTTTTAGTTTCTTTTCCTTTTCTTTCACGTATGGATATTTTTTATTTATATACATGGATGGATTGCACTTTATTTATATGGGTTGTCATATCTACAGAGGTTCATAATATACAGGAATTATGTATGTACAGGGTTATGTACAGAGAGGGTTATATACAGGGATTTATTTACAGGTTCTATACACACGTACAGGGTATGGACGGGATTCTGCATGGGATATTTACAGGGGTTTCTATGTACAGAAATTATTTACAAGATTCTATTTATAGGGATTATTTACAAGGAGATTATGTACAAGGAATTTTTTTATGTATAGGAGGAGGTTATGTATAAAGATTATATATATACAAGAGGTATTATTTTTGTGTTACGCTTACTCCTTTTATGGATTTTGTTGTTTTATTACTTCTCTCCTATTTTCTCTTTTTCTTATACGAATACAAAATTCATGGATGCTAGGAGATATCAAGACATAGACCTAAGCGGTTACACTAACGTCTGTAGACATTAAGTGTCAGTGGTGATAGACCTAGGCATAAAGCAGGGAGAGAGAACAAAACTGCTTTTTTATACAACAGAGGTGGTGCAGCGCCATGTGGGATGACATGGCGCACGCCATGTGATGTGGCACGCGTCATGCTGAGGTGGTAGGAGCTAGGTTGAGGTGGCGCACGCCATGTGTAAACTGATTTTAAGGCCAGATATTGATCCCCCAGATTTTTTTATAAAAGGATGTTTATTCTTCTTTTAAACAGCCATCTCTAATTTTGTAACATGGCTTCTTCCACCCAAAACTCTATCTCTTGTTGGACCGATGAATTTGCCTAGATCGAGCAAACAAATTTCGTAAACTTTGGTTCGAATGCTCTCTTCCATCTGAGATCCATGAGGATGGACTGGAATTTCCTGAAGGCATCCACTCAGTTGTGGGATTCGATGGCTCATACTTTCAGGCTTGAAGACGGGGAGCTCTGTCCGACCATCGAAGAGTTCGAAGCTATTCTGCATAATTTCTCCTGAGTGGAGGTTTTGATTTCTTTCATTGTCGGTGAGTCCAAAGAAACTCATACGAGATTTATGCAGTTTGAGCAGTAGTGAAGCTTCTCTCATTCTGCATGGTAGGGGTCTTGACACATCCTGCCTGGTGAGCCACTTCTGCTCTGTCGGCTCTCTTTTTTATTTCACTCTATAGTCTTGTCGTCGCTATGCATTGTGCACCTATTTTCTGGCCCAATTTCTTATTTCCCCAGGAGATGATGATGTCAGCACTATCTTAGTACAAGTAGCCTCCCAGATAAAAAAGGGGAAGAAATTTGTACCACTGGTCTTGGCTGAGACACTAATTGGTTTGGACGTTGTGCAGTCTGGTGTCTCTTTTGCTTTTGCGGGCAGTCCCCTACTTCTCCAGGTATCTCTCAAAGCTCTCATTTTTTACACATTTCTCTTAATTTTTCCGCTCAGGCTCTCATTTTTCTCATGTTTTTGAATTTTTTCACTCAACTCTCCTTTTACAAATCTCTTAATTTTTTTGCGTAACTCTCATTTTTTTATATTTTTCTCTCAGATCTGGTTGATGGAGAAGGTGAATATCCTAGAGTATCCACTGGAGGGAGTCTATACCCCGAGAGTCTTTCTTCAAAGGGAGGTTTGCTGCCCTTGTGTTACCCTAACTGAGTGGCATGATTTATTTGAGGTTCAGACGGGTGAGAACATCTATTGGCGTTGTTCCTAGGGGACTATTCCTATAGCAATGGCTTCGACTATGGAGCACTCCGACATTTTTCTTGTAGGCTTAAGCTTGGTCACTTTCTATTTTTCTTCTCGTATTCTGCCTCAGCTGGGTCGTGCTCAGTCGAGCCCGTCGGCAGTGACTCATATGTCCACTTTCTTTCATCAAGCTCCATTTCTAGAGTGTTATCGGCAGTTTTGGTCATCTCGAAAAATGATTGACTCGAAAGATTCCTGAGTGATGCCTTTTTGATGTAATCCTCTACACAGCTGGGAGGGGATAAGGGTAGTGTAGACACCCCATTTTTTATTAAATCGAACATCGGCCGATTCCCGTAGCCTTTCGATGATGGAAAGTACATCAGTCACGTTCGAAGGAGCTTTTGCACGTGTTTGAGAGTCCAAAGAGTACTTCCAAATGCAACCCAAATACCTCGAGACTACCCAAAATACTCAAAAATACCAAAAACACCCCTCGGTGCCACCACCTAGCGCAGCGCCACCTCTAAGTGGTGCACGCCACT
>JAUTBS010385165.1:0-10330 GCA_032361285.1 Aequorea victoria | reverse complement strand
ACAAACAAAAACTCACCATAGAACAAGTATACACAATTAACGTCATCCAATTCCAGTTCTCCAAAGAATATTCTTGACTATCAAGAGCTTCCTGTAGAAAATACAATAATGGGGGCATCAGCTGCATTTCATAGTGCCTTGATCCACCACAGAGCACGCATATCCCTGGGTCCGCTGCCCTTCCAGTAGCCAGTAGTGGCTTTCCCCTATCCGAGTATCTAAGTCCACAAAACCATGAAACGACTGTCAGAGGGGCAACAAAAGACGTCGAAGTGTGGAAATATCTGTTATATTTTACTCTTTCTTGTTTTTCATATTAATAGTTATCAGAATCTTAATTTTCCATTCACACTCCAATCCACAAGTCAACTCCCGATTCGAGGCAAGATTCATGTATAAATTGATATAAACCCAAACCTACGAATGAATTGATTTTGGGGTAGAATTAATGATAAATTCTACGACTCACCATTCAATTCATAATTTAAGATTCATGCTAATTTTAAAAAACTATCGGGTTCTACATACTTTGAACCCCTTCGAACCCTTTTTTGTGAAAATGCCAAAATACAATTTGTCAGTGTTTAATGCAAAAATAACTAATACCCATGCATAATATGTTAAGCATTCAGTTATTACAATTTTGGTGAAATTCATAGTTTAGTATGATATAGCCGGATCGGTAGGAATCGACGGTTCCACAACAACTAATAAACAAGACACATTTTAAAATGTTACAAGTTTAAATTAAAGGGTTCTTTTCCAATTATCTGAGAGTGGAAGAAGATTCATCACTAGGCTGGAGATATCCGAGATATAAGAGCAGAAGAGGCCAAGTGGAAGGTAGTTACAGGAGAACCTGAGGCTTGCTCGACAAGACTGTTGTACCATACCTTTTGACTCAAAACTACTCTCTTCTTAACATACTCACTTTAAAGTTTCTATGTCCATTTTTTGAATGTGAAAAAAAAAAAATATTGTATTTTTTTAAAGAATCTAATGGTTGGTGTAATTTGAACCCACATCTCTTCTAATGAAGATAAAATACCTTCACTAATAGACGACATAACCATGTTCTTATATAAAAGTTATCCTATAATGTGTCAAAGCCATTTTTTTTCTTTCATATATACACATTGTTCAACATTATTTTTGTACTTGATAATGAATCTAACAATTCTAGATTTGATTCGATCTGATTCACAATTCGCAAAATAGAGGAATCCTCGTACAAAGCCTTTTCTTTCTCGCTAGGATTCTGATTCACGATATAATTCTTGATTTGATAACTATATTATTTCACTTTTCATTTCTCCAAACTTTCCTCATTTTTTTCTTTTCTTCCTTGGTGTTAGGGTACTAAGAAATTACTAGGTGTTAGTAGCAAGTAAAATGGCATAAAGACTACTGAGATGGTTTAACCCAAGTCACGAACTCTACAATAACGCTAATGAATTAAAATGATTAAAAAAAAACACCAAAAAAAAAACCAAATTAAAGTTCTAGTGATAAAAGATAACAAAGTACCAATTAATAGACTAAACAAATGAACTAAATAATTAATAAAAGGGAACTCCAACTGTAGAAGTGCCAAATGCAAGTCTGGCCGGTATAGAGTTGGTTCTCTCCCTTTGGTATATTTGAGTCTTCCACTTGGGTCATCCTTTAAGACCACCGATGTGGGATAGCGTTATAGAACAGTAAGAAGCAATATTTTCAAATGGAGGAGGAAAGGTCACTTTGGCGAGCTTGCCACCTATTTTATGTATGTTTTAACCATGCCAGCTTCAGTATGGAAAAAAATGAAGAAGCTTTAGAAGGAATTCTTTGCAGAGAGGCTTCGGTGAGTAATATAACTTTCATCTTGTGAGTTGGGATAGGGTGTGCACTGCAATAAAGGATGGTAATCAAGACATTCAATGTTTCGACAGTTTATCAGGCGCTATTGAGAAAGTGGCTCTAGAGATATGCTGAGGAGAGTCCTCTCTGAAGGGGGTGGTTGATGATTGCAAGTTTGGAGTCGCACAGGGCAGTTGGATATTGAACAAAGTTCGGTGGTCGTATGGGGTGGGTTTGCAGAAATGTATTTGGAGAGGGTGCCCTCATTTTGCCAAACATGTAGGGTTTTAGGTGGGTGACGGCCGAAGAATCCAATTTTAGAATGATATTGGGTACGGGGACATTTCTTTTTTCCGGTATCTTTCCTAGAGTTGTATTGTATTGCGGTTAATAAAGATGCCACGGTTGTATATACTTGAAAGTTTATGACGTTATGACAGCTTGGAAGATGCTCTTCATTAGAACACTCCGTGATTGGAGATGCTCTTCATTAGAGGCCATGGAAGAGTTTCTTGAGCCATTTTATGCTATTCCAATCCACCGGAACAGCGAGGACAAAAATTAGGTGGAAGCATAGATATGAGGTCTTCTCAGTAAGGTCATATCACTTATTGATTAGTGTAGGGATGAGTGTTTCATTTCTGTCAAATTCTATGTGGAATTGAGAAGTTCCAACAAAAGTGGCATTTTTTGTTTGGGTGCCTTATTCTTTTCTTACTTGTGACAATTTGAGCAAGAGAAGATGTAGATTTGCTACTTGGTCCGGTTTGTGTCGTAGCATAAAGGAGGTGTGTTTCTTCACTGTGAGGTAGTTTGGGAGCTATGGTGTTTACTTTTGACTATTTTTGAGTTCATTAGGTGCCTGATTCAGTTCTCAAAGTGATGAAATGCTTGAAGGGTGGACGCAAGGTGAGGAGGAAGAACAAGGCATGGATGATAGCCCCTTTGGTCCCAAGTGGTGCTTATGAAGTGAAAGGAATCAACATACTTTTGAAGACTAAGATATGGGAGTTCAGAAGCACAAAATGTCCTCATTGCATAGTTTCCATTTTTTGTTAGGATTTATCTATATATCCTTTTTGCTTTTGTAGACTTCATAGACGCATCCAATTTCATGTAGAGCAATTTTTAGATGCATTTTGCCTATAAAATTTTTTTATACCACATCTGACCACCAAAGCCCGAAAAACTAACGGAGCTAAATGGAATAAGGGGGAAGGAAAAATGGTGAGGGAAAGGAAGAAAGAAAAAAATGGATCAATTTGGGAGCAAGAAATATAGCCAATTAGTCACTGGATGACAAAAGACCTAGTACACGAGGATTCTTCTTGAACTTGAACGGAGTTTGGGGAGGGCAAGATGCATACAGCCTTAGCCCCATTTCTGGAGAGGTGGTTTTCGTGTCTCAAACCCACACCTTTAGAGACACTAGTGGTAAGCCTTACCATTGAGCCAAGTCGCCCCTTAGCCATTGGACAATCTTTATCTCAAAAAATAAAAAGATAAAACCAAAAAAGAAACCTAGTAAGTGGACAAACCAACAAGATGAACCCTTATCACCAAAAAAAACATGAACAAAACCGTACACCACTAGTCTTGTGGACCAATCAACATAAATCTGGCCCTCAACCTTGATGTCACAGCTCCAATTCCCCTTCTTGTCTTCATGTCAAGAGATGGTTAATAATTTTTTTAACTGTTCAAGTCTAGGAAGTTTTTAATGGGTCTTCTACTGAGTACATTTTACAACATGTGATCGAAAATCACTTAAATTGGAAATACCGTAAAAAAGAGTCAAAATGTTTGGGAAATAGAGATTTGATTTTTCATTGAATCCTAAAAAAATGCTGAGTGAAATTCTAATCTTTATTTTGAAAATTCATTACTTAAGGCTTCATCACTACTTTCAGTTTTATTTAATAGACCCTCAGTTTCTTAAGATAGAAAGGTTTGTTCTTGCTTGTTTAGTAAAATCTCTCTTTCTAAGGAGATTTAGGAGTTAAGACGAGCATGCTGATAAAAAAAATGTTACATGTCTGGCTCTAATCAATTTCATCAAGGACAAGACTTTAAAGGTCTTGGGCAAATTTTTGGAAATATTTTAACCGACCATCCATTAATACAAGATACATAATTCCTGCTTTTAATGTCATTTCCTAGCATTGAAGTAAGTCTATTTAACCATTATGCCAGTGTTAATCAGAAGCCTTTTTCTATATCCAACGCAAAAATAGGAGAGTAAACTATTTAAGGATACACCAAATATTACATGCTACAATGCTATACGATTTGTTAGTCAGGTATAGCTTTCAACAAGTTTGATACCTGAAACATTGTTCTGGGTATGCATCCATTCGTTTCTTGAACTTGAGGTAAGTCCTGTCGGCATTCAAAGCTCTATCGTATTCATAACCTTCCTCTTCCCAAGTTTCTTCCTGTGCATGATCATCAAGATCACTTTGGTTTTCCTTAATGGAGAGTGAGGTGTAACTTGAACAAATAGATGTGACATTCCTTGAGAATGCCTCTTCCTGAGTATATATGTAAAAGCAAGGCAAGACTGCAAAGTGCAAACAATAAACACAAGAACCAGTATATGTAATAACCCTTTCAAAATACCACTGCCAATAGAAGCACCCCATAACAATTACTACATGCCAAGTCATATTAATCAGGAAATCATCTTATGACATAAAAAATGGACATAATAAAAAAATTAGGAAATCTTAGCGTGTTTATGACAAATCATTTCATCTAAAAGTCGGTGGAGAAAAGAAGATTCCTGTATTGCATGGATACCTCGGAAGACAACCAATCCATTAACTTCTCTTCCCTCGTGAACCTATTGCAGTATGGCGCAATTCTTGCTTAGGCAAACTTGCATAATCTTTTCTAGAAATTAAACCTTAAAAATAATGCTATTGATAAATTCTACAAGATTTTATGACAATTTCCCCGGATGGCGACGTTCTTTTACAGGTCATTTTACGTGAGAAAGTTGATAATCACTTACTTATTTTAAAAACCCGATTTCCCTAGAGCTTCGATCATTCTAATGACTGTCTGATGAAGTGGTCGTATAAGAAATAACTTCTATTTCACCATTTTATGCTCTCTCGATCTTCATTTTGTAATCTGCTTCCAGAAATTGGCTAAAAGCTTTGGTTGCTATTTGTGTTGAATGACCAGAAACCAGTCAGAACTTGCATTAAGCACATAAGCCATCTTCTCATGACGTACTCCACGTAACACAATCATGGTTAACACATACAAAGGAAAGATGGATATTTTATATGCTACATGAACACAAGTATGGGTGTCGGGTGCAGTTGTGTGTCTTAAGTGTTGTATTCATCAAATTTTATGTCCAATGACACAAGGATACAGAAAAATATTCATATTTCCTAATATACTTCTTTATCTTTTGAGGTAAAATGACATTTACAAGATATCACACAACATTTCATGCTTAATATTATAATTTTATGCATAGTTCTATAGTAATCTTGAATTATTAAATATGCTAGTTGGTTGAATGTCAAACTACGCAAGCCGACACATAGACGGTTAGTGCTAGACCAGCATAAATTGGCAATTTCATAACTGATGCATATCCATAAGTACAAACCAAGACAATACTATAAGTAGGGTGGATTTCTACACCCATCAGAGTTAGTGACCTCGTGATGCTTCACAAATCCTTTACCGGCATGAAAGAGTGTTTTGTAAGAGCTTCACTGGCAATGAGGAAGATAACATGGCTCAAAGGCGCTTTGCAAGTCGTCCTCAGCATATAGATTGCTTAAATGAAGCCAGTATTTGGAGAGTTTTGGACATTGGAGGACCATGATGACACTAAGAAGATGTAAAAAAACCTAAAGTTCTGTTTGCATTGGTTGACCAAGTCTTTGTGCTGTGATCAACCATGAAAAGTGTCATGGGTACTGGAGAAATTTCTAGTGTTCCCTGTTGGTCAACCAACTTGTCTCAGGAGACCTAGAAAAATTCCAATGTCTTAAATTGGTTGACCAGACCATAGCCTTGATCGACCAACCTGCTGCCCAATTGAAGGCCATTAACATCAGTGTGCATGGCTGGTCATCAGCCAACTTTAACCAACCTGTTTTGTAGTCTTGTTTCTTGTTCAACCATTCTAGCAAAAGTTTCAAAACATACAGTCATTTCTATCTACTGGATGCTTGGCTATATATGTTATGCTCACCCCATTTGGATTAGAATCATGAGATTTAAGATTTACATGTGTTCATACACTTCTGACTCTCTAATATCACCTTCTCCAGCAAGAGTAATTTCCACATTGTCTGAGCAAGAGTTGCTTCGACATTCCGCCTACACTTGAAAAATCGAACCTTCTCCATTGAAGATTTTTGTTTAGCTTTTTTAGTCAGCTAATATTTTCTTAACATTGTGTTATACTTGGGTGTATACACTTATGCCTTCACACGCCCGCACTTTGGTCTCAAATAGAAGCTGAATTCTCTCTTACGTAAGTACTAGGTTGTGATTGGCGGTTGTTAGCACTCTACTTGATAACAGCCGATATTTAAAAGACAATAATAGCACTACTAATGCCAACCAATCATCCAGGGTAGAGTGCTAAAACCCTGGAATGGGGTGTGAGTTTGAATAAGGTGACCTAGGAATTAGTGTTTTTTTATTTGACTTTTTCGATTTTTGGCTTTTAAATGAAGAAGGTTATCATTTTTGGCTTTTTAGCTATTACCAATCAGCCCCTATATTGAATGATTGGTTATGGTTTTTACTTATCAAAAAATTGATTGGTTATTATTAATGTTTAATCATGTTATGTTTGTGAGTTGTTGAGCAATTGGTTAAGTATTGTTATATTGAGATACATCATTATACACAGATTTTTGATTGTGATGTACACTCAAAAATTGAATCATTCATCATCCAATTACACTTGAGTAAACTTTAATCATCAAGAACCTAACTCAAATCTCAAGTGAACATTTGTTTGTAAGATCAACTCAAATGGAGTAGGATAAAAAGAAAAGAATTTGAAAACCTTAAATGGTCCTATTCACTGCCCCCCGCGCCCCCAAAGGACACTTTCATACCCTATATCCTTCCCTAAATGTCAAATGTCTAACATGGGTACTTCGTCCATGCACCATAATTGATAAATTGATAGGTGTCTAAATGGAGACCTTTTAGCCCTTTAAAATACACTAGTTAGTTTAATTACTTATTCTACTTATATACTTTTAGCATTTTTAATAATTTGAAGCACTTGAGAATGAGTGAAACCAAAATAGAGTAAAGAGGCAACAAAAGTCCAAAATCTGCACTCAACGTTCGGACGCTCCATGCTTGTGTTCGGACGCAACACTCCAGAGAACACCAAAAGTTAGCAGCATCCAACTGTTCGGACGGCCGATACAAGCGTCTGAACGGAAGACTCCCGATGCCAAAAAAATATGCATCTCAACAGACTCCCTCCGGACGCTCCAAGCCTCCGTCCGGACGAAACTCACAGAATCATATTTTTGTTCTATGAAAATATGGAATTCTGCACTCTTAATCTTGGTAGGACACTCTACATAAATGAAGATTACTATACTTAAAAGAAGGAGCATGATTAGGAAGCAAAACCTACACTTAAAAAACTCAGCATTCATATTCCTGAGGACTGACACCATACTTACTACTATTTCACCCGAATAGAGGTTAAGTTAGGTTTTTATTGATTTGTAGAAATCTCTTTCGAGGGCGATAAGATGATGACAAACGACTTTAAAAAAACTATTGATAGGATAGAATATATGTTTTAAAAATGCTCCCTCTAAAGAGGTGTTTCTCTTTTTAAAGAAAACGTTCAAATCAATCTTCCAAACGTACATTCATTCATTCATTTTTATTCAAACATAATCAACTCAAAACAATAGTAATCAAACCTTCATCAAATAAACACAAGCCTATTTTTAAAAGTTGCTTTTAGCTTGTTTTAGCTCCTATTTTTCTACAAACATAACAAGCAACAATAGGTTTGTTTTTCTACAAGCGATAAACCTATTTTTTCTTCCCCATTGTCATCTCAAAAAGAGAGAACATGCATACATAAAAGAAAACTTTCAATCATTGTTAGAGATGTCATAAGAAATGTATAAGGAGTTAAAACTACAAATTGTATCAAATATTTCATTCATCAAAGAGTAAATGTGCGTTCATGTGAGGGCATCCCAAAATGAGAGAAGGAATGAGAGTAGGGACATATATCAGAAAAACTCGTCGTCCATTTGCTTTTTCTATTTGGCTTTGCGTTCAGCGACGGTTTCTCCTTTTTCTTTGGTTTTTCATTGATAGACAATGTTGTCATTCTTCTCTATTTCTTTTAGGATATCGAAGATTGACTATTTGCTTTTCTTCTTTTCTTTCCCAGTCATCTTCTCATTCCTTTTTCCTGAGACCTTATCCATTCCTTTGGAGGTGGTTTCCTTGAACTGTTGGGCTGAGATTTCTTAAATATGATTCTTTTTTGCTGGAGCAACTTTCGTATTAATAATTTATCAATGCTCACACTTAGCTTTCTCAGCGGGGGTCTCCAAGTGGATCTTTACCCATTCTATGAATTCTTGAATTTTGCAGAGGACTTCATTTATTTTACTCGCAGTTTCTCGATCATATTCATAGTGTGTGCTATTGATCAGGAGGTTGCTGGCAATAAGAAAGTCCTTAATTCTCTTCTTCATATACTGACCGATATTGTTTCCTATCGTGCAGGCACCATCTATCGATTCATTCAGGTCAGTTAGAATCTTGTTAAGGTGGAACTGTTCACAGACCATGTATTCCTGTTGCTCTTAAAACTTTTCAGTCTGAAACTTATAAAGACTCATTTTCTCATTGAATTTCTTAATTTCTTGATGAGAAGCTGTGTTGATATCAACCAAATGCTTCAAGTGTGCTTTCATCTCCTCAAAATTAGAATGATGGATCCTGGAATGTGAAGAGCTAGAGGGTGAAGCTTGAGTGGAGGTTGGATTAAGGTGAGGATCTTGAGAAGAGGGTGGGTTTGGTAGTTGATCGGTGGAGGGTTGGTCTTGTAGTTGATCTGTGAGAGAAAGAGAGGATAGAGTGGCATGTTGGTTCAGATTTGGATCTTAGGATAGATTTGGGTGTTGGGCAGCCTCTTGCTTGACCCATTGGCCATCAACCTCAATTAGTCGCATGCTTTTCATGGTGGACTTATTGTACATGTGGGTGGGGTAAAAGGATATGAACAAGGCATTCTTTAAGTTTACTTTAAAAAACTTAAAGACTTTGTTTAGAGGCATGCTGTGGGGTAGAATGTTCTTTTTGGTTTGAGCAGCTTTTCATATGGAAGATATTATGAGGTGGCCCAAATCGATGGGTTCTTTATTGATGATGCACCACATCACCATCAACTGTATGAAGGTGACATCTCCAAACTTCCCTCTTTAGGGTAAAAATATGTGGTTCACTATATGATGGAGCAGTTACTATTCAGGGAGGTTGGCATCAAAAAAACTTATCAGGATTGATGTCTTCTGGACCAGTAATCAAAGAAATGAATTCTTCAATAGAAATGTCAGGATAGTTATGTCGCCGTTTGGTGAAATCCAGCAGGTGTGTGCCACTTGGGGCATCAATGAGTTTGTTGACCAGTTAGTCCCCAAATAGAAGATCCTTTCCCCTAAACCAACAACTTAAAAATATCCTTTCACTACCTATAGTAACATACATATGGGTATAGACAATTTTGCATAGTTTTGGGTATACATGTTCTTTTATGGTAACAAAGCTTTACCATCTCATGCCTGTGAACCATGCCCTAAAGTGCACCTCAGTCATATTAAAGAACTGAAAGTCGATGCAACGATCATTAGGGACTTGTCGAGACTTAAAAAGTCTGTTATACTTATCTTGAGTCTCTTGGTTCAGACGCAGACTTTTAGCAGTTGAGGGAACGTTTCCCTTTTTCTCTTTTTTCCTCTAGCTGAACTTTCGCCTTGATCATCCTGCCTTCATTTGGATGTATTCGAAGGATTCACACGATCCATGTTTGAGTGAGTTGATAAGGTGCGGTGTGAGTGGATGCGATAATTGTGATGCCTCACTTTCCACAATACAGTCATCAAGCACTAAATATGGAATTTAAACTCTCTAAATCCTAAAGAAATTAATTGGTCAGGGTTATGAAGTAAAACTTAAGAAAGTTTAAGTTAAATTTGAAAAACTAAGTTCAGTTACCTAGATCACATTCTAGACTTGAGATTTTGGATCAAAGTCCAACATGGGAATTCAAGTCCATGGACTCATAAATTAAATGAATGGATTAAATTTTAATCCTAGAGTCCAAATAAATAAATTTAAGCCATTTCATAATCTAAGTCTTGAAAAATTGCACAAAAAGCCTAATTTTTAATTTAAGACAAAATGGGACCCACATTAATTATCTAATTATGGAAATAACAAAATAAAACAA
>JAUTBS010385054.1:0-10330 GCA_032361285.1 Aequorea victoria | reverse complement strand
GAACCGAATTTTCGGGGCGTTACAACTTAGTATCAGAGCTTAGGTTTAGTGAACCTTAGATGCCTTGGGATATGGGAAACCACGTATTCGTTGAGCCGTTGTTGGTCTAAATTATTACATATCATGATCTAAGTATAAGTATGAACCCAAAAAAATGAACTAAGTCTATGTAATTATCCCTCGCGTGAAGACTGTCTTTCGACTTAGCGGATGAATTTCCGGCACAAGGAGGACGTGACGCAGAACAAAGTCGGGCACATGGGCGTCATGTGGGTATTAGGCCTTAGAATTATGTTTAAATAGAAAACCCTTGTCATACTAGTATCATCTTAAACTTTAGTTGCTCGGGGAAAGCTTGCATCCGTGAGCGAAAACTCTATTTTATGTTTTTATAACATAAACATAATCTATAAACAAATAAAAGACTTAATAGATAAACGAAGTCTAATTGTCTGCATCTTGATTACCTAACGACGTTAGAGACAAACCTTATGTTAAATAAGAATAGGCCTGAAAATTTCTTTAAAAATGTCATACTTACACGATGTCCTAACCTTTTATCAGATTCTAATTAAATGGAGGGAAGGGGGAGACGAAGCCCTAATAGCAAGGCTGAGCCTAGTCAGCCCACCGATGTTCAAGGATTAGCTCAAATCCTGTGACAGCTAGTCGCAGCAATTAATCCGATGCCGGTTCGAGCCTAGAAATATCGAGCCTGGCTCTTGGCAGAATTTCAAAAACAGAGAGCTCTAGTATTTAAAGGAGAGGCTGGCCCTCGGGTAGCTGAGAACTGGATTAGGATAGTAAAGAAGAAGCTCGATACTATGGATATACAGAACGATGGGGATAAGATCACCCTCGCTGTCTATCAGCTAGAGGAGAAAGCTGACCACTGGTGAACGATGGAGAAAGAAAACCAGAATATGGCCACTCTTACATGGAAGCAGCTCGAAAAGATCTTCTTGGACAAGTACGTCCCTGACACCGTCAAGCAAGCAAGAATGCGGGAATTCCTTGATCTGAAGCAGCGGACCATGAGTGTGTCCCAGTATGTTAGTAAGCTTGAAGAGCTTGCACGCCATCCGAAAGTCTTGATACCGGATGGAGAATCCAAGGCTCGACGAGTCGAATGGGATCTTGAACCATCGGTGAGAGGAAAGATCACCTTCATGCGATTTTCAACATATGCCCAAGTCATTCAAGCAGCTCTGACAGCCGAAGCGGAATCGGCCGACTCACGAAGAATCTGGAACCAGAGAAAAGGCAGACCTATTCATGGAGGAAACCAAAGGACGAACCAGGGAATAAATTTTTAGAAACCCTACGTCAGACCCCGTCCCCAAAATCAACAAGGTTCATATTCGAGTTCTCAACAAGGTTCTCAGAGGGTCTATTTTGGGTGCAGCCAACCCAGCCACATGAAGAAAGATTGTCCAAAACTTGCGGGAGTAGCGACTGGCAGAAATGCATATAACCAGAATCAGTAATTCGCAGGAACTCAAAGCACTTATCAAAAACTGAGAAACTTCAACCAGACCAAGAATGGAGGGAGTCAATTTCAGAAGATAGGAGGACCGACCCCGGCACCGGGAACAGTTGGCAAAGTATTTGCTTTGCAAGAGGAAGGGGAGGAAGAACCCCACAGTTATTGAAGGTACAATCCACTTATACCACTCTATGATGCATGATTTATTTGATTCTGGAGCTTCTCATTCTTTTGTCCCGAATATATGTGCTTCATCGCTGGAGTTACTATTAGAACCTCTAGACAACGCGATGTCAGTAGTATCACCCTTAGGTGGACTCTCTCCTATCCGCCGTATATGTAAGAATTGCAAAATTGGAATCGTCGGTATGCAACTATCATGCGACCTCTGGGTTATCGACATGAACGTTTACAGCGTTATCCTGGGGATGGATTGGTTATTCCACCACCAAGAAATCATTGACTGCCACGAAAGGAGGATCACGGCTTGCAGCCCAGATGGAGAATACTTCTATTTTAAAGGGAGTAAACACCATCCCTTACCCCAGATCGGGCGAGGAACGCAATGGGCCAGACACATTACAGCCAGACTTGCCAGCCTCGTGCTTAATGACGAGAGCCGAAAGATCGTGTCCCTACCTCGAATCGTTATCGACTTTAAAGCTGTCTTTCCAGAGGAACTTTCAGGACTCCCACCGCAACGGGACTTGGACTTCAGCATTGAACTACAACCTGGAACGGCTCCTATATCGATGGCTCCTCATCGTATGGCACTGGCAGAGTTACGGGAGATGAAAACTCAACTTCAAGAGCTACTAGAGAAAGGATTCATCAGGCCAAGCACATCACCATGGGGCGCGCCTGCTCTGTTCGCCAAAAAGAATGATGGCTCCCTTCGGCTCTGCATCGATTACCGCCAGTTGAATCATGTCACCATCAAGAACCGATATCCGCTACCAAGAATTCATGACTTATTTGACCAGCTGAGAGGTTCGACCTGCTATTCAAAGATCGAACTATGGTCTGGCTACCATCAGTTGAGAGTGCAAGAGGCAGATATTCCCAAGACGGCGTTCCAAACGCGTTACGGTCATTATGAGTTCATAGTCATGCCCTTTGGACTGACGAATGCTCCAGCCATTTTCATGTGTCTTATGAATAAGATCTTCTCGGCTTATATTGCCAGTTCATTGTCGTATTTATTGATGACATTCTTATATATTCTGCATCAGAGGAGGAACACGAGCAACATTTGAGAACCGTTCTTCAGATCCTTAGAGAGAACCAATTGTACGCGAAGGCGAGCAAATGTAAATTTTGGTTGAAAGAAGTGAAGTTCCTTGGCCATGTCATCTCAAAGGAAGAAATCTCTGTTGATCCATCAAAGGTCGAAGTTGTTCTAGATTGGAAGCAGCCGAAGACAGTTTTCAAGATTCGGAGTTTTCTCGGGATAGCTGGGTACTATCGACGATTTATTCAAGACTTCTCGATATTGGAAAAACCGATGATGAAGCTAACACAGAAAAGAGTAAAGTTCAAATGGAGCGAAGCATGCGAGAAATCTTTTCAAGAGCTCAAGAAACGTCTGACGAGCGCTCCGATTTTGATTGTCCCAGAGAGAGATGTAGGGTACGCTATTTTCTGCGACGCGTCGAAAGAAGGTCTGGGATGCGTTCTTATACAAGACGGAAAAGTGATAGCCTATGGTTCTCGACAACTCAAACCTCACGAGAGGAACTACCCAACTCATGATCTCGAACAGGCGGCCATTATTTTTGTATTGAAAACTTGACGTCACTATCTTTATAGGGAGGAGCTCGAATTATTCTCAGATCATAAGAGTCTCAAATATCTGTTTACGCAGAAGGACCTGAACATGAGACAGCGTCGATGGATGTAATTTCTTGAGGATTACCGCTTCAAGCTGACTTACCATCCTGGAAGAACAGGATGCGTTGTAATTTCTTGAGACAGCATCTTTGCATCGATTACCGGGAGTGGAACAAGGTCACAGTGAAAAACAAGTACCCGTTGTCACGTATCGACGACTTATTTGATCAGCTTCAGGGAGCTCAGGTCTTCTCGAATATCGATTTGTGGTCTGGCTACGATCAGCTCAAGGTTAGAGAAGCGGATATTTCGAAGACAGCATTCAGGATACGATATGGCCACTACAAGTTCTTGGTTATGCCTTTTGGTTTGACCAACGCACCAGCAGCTTTCATAGATCTTATGAACCAAGTTTTCAAGCCGCAGTTGGATCGTTTCGTGGTAGTTTTTATCGACGACATCATAATCTACTCGAAGAGCAAGGAAGAGCACGAGGAGCATCTACGAGAAGTTTTTCAGACTCTACGAGAGAAGCAACTCTATGCGAAGTTCAGCAAATGTGAATTCTGGTTGGACAGTCTTTCCTTTCTTGGTCACATTGTCGGCAAGGATGGAGTTTCGATGGACAGTAGTAAGATTGAGGTGATTGTTGATTGGCCGCGTTCGACTTCAGTTACTGAGATCCGCAGTTTCTTGGGTTTGGCCGGCTACTATCGACGGTTTGTGGAAGGATTTTCTCGCCTTGCCCTACCACTTACTAGTCTAACTCGGAAGGGCGTAAAGTTCGAATGGACCGACCAGTGCGAAGACAGTTTTCAGGAGCTCAAGAGGAGGTTGACATCATCACCAGTTTTGGCACTACCTACCGCAGGAGGGAATTTTGTGATCTTCAGCGATGCGTCACATCAGGGTTTGGGCTGCATTTTGATGCAGCACAGGAAGCTTATAGCTTATGCCTCACGACAGTTGAAGATTCACAAGAAGAATTATCCGCACGACTTGGAGCTTGCAGCTATCATTTTTGCGGTGAAGATTTGGCGTCACTATCTCTATGGGGAATCTTGCGAGATCTACACCGACCACAAAAGCCTGAAGTACATTTTCACGTAGAATGAGCTTAATTTGCGGCAGAGACGTTGGCTCGGGTTACTGAAGGACTACAACATGGAGATCCTCTATCATGAAGGCAAAGCAAATATTGTGGCAGACGCGTTGAGCAGGAAGACTTCGAGCAGTAGCTTAGTAGCGTTGACAGTACAGCCCCAGCTTTTAGAAGATTTGCGAAGGATGGATGTGGAAGTTGTACAGCGTGGAGAGACAGTTTTGTGTTATCAGTTGACCGTGCAGTGTACTTTGTTGGAGAGAATACGTTTGGCTCAGCAGAATAACCTACAGTGTAAGAAAATCGTGAACGAATTGCACAAAGGAGAGATAAAGGACTTCAGCATCAGCGACGACGGAGTTCTTAGGTTCAGAGATCGTTTATGTGTACCTGCGAGCGACAAGCTGAGGAAGGAGATTCTGACCGAAGCTCATAGTTCGAGATACAACATTCATTCGGGTGGTACGAAGATGTATCGTGATCTTCGTGAGCACTTTTGGTGGAACGGCATGAAGAGGGACATCGTAGATTTTGTGGCACAGTGTTTGACATGTCAGCAAGTAAAGATTGAGCACCAACGACCGGCAGGAAAGCTTCAATCATTACTACTACCCGAGTGGCAATGCGAGAACATTACGATGGACTTCGTTTCAGGGTTGCCTCTTACCCGCAGCAGACATGACGCAGTATGGGTGATTGTGGGTCATCTTACGAAATTAGCTCATTTTATCGCCATTAAAATTACTTATTCGTTGGATCATCTAGCGCAGCTTTATGTACTTGAGATCGTTCGATTACACGGTTCACCAGTTTCTATCGTCTCGGATCGTGATTCTCATTTCGTTTTGAAGTTTTGGGGTGCTCTACAGTCAGCTATGGGTACTCGTCTGCACTTAAGCTCTGCCTATCATACGCAAACCGACGCTCAGCCTATCATCCAAAACCAGACTCCGAATGATAAAGAGCACAAAACCTCTGCAGAATTAAACCCCCGATCCCAACTCTCGATATACTTTCAACCCGAACCCTTGCCAAATTAATTAATTAAGCTAAGCTAATCGAAACTTTACTAGAACAACCAATATTTAGATTCCTTAGCATTTGAAAGGACTCAAAAAACCCGAAGACCGTGCTAAGAACTTTCTAGAGACGTGCCGTACGTGAGGAAAGGCTTTGGAACTACTTGAAACTTAGCTTACGGGATATACGGTAGGTTTTCATTTTCTCATCTCTTTCCATTATTAGCTAGTTTTCTTCTTCCAAAAATTTCTTTTAATCGGTAAAAGGGGAGGAGGAGGCCGTTGGTCTCCTTCTCCCCGTCTTTCTTTCTTTTGTCATTTTATTTCCCGTTCAAGCATGTTTTTTCCTTTTTAGAATCGTATGTTTAATTAGTTGTTTTCTTCTTATAAGTCTCTCTTCCATTTTTATGTAAAAATGCATATAGTGTTTCTTTACTTTTTTTCTCTTCATATAAAAACTCAGACGCACACGAACACACTGTTTTCTTTAAAAATAGTAGCTTTTTTTGGGCCTTGGAGTGATGAACTGTAGTGGCACGCGCCACCTCCAGATGACTCAAAGATGGCACACGCCATGTCCCATATGGAACACGCCACCTGTGCCAAAAATAGTATTTTCCAGTAACCTTTTAATAACTTATTTCGCATATTTCTAACTGTTAGCATGCCTATGTGTCGATATACCTTCTGTCTTATATATTTATTTCTATTTTACACACACCAGCACACAACAACACACTATTTTCTCAAAACAGTGCCCCTTGTGAGTCTCTGATTGACGAGCCCAATGATTCATAGTGGCGCACACCATCTCCAGAGGGCTCAAAGGTGGCGTACGCCCACACAGAGTGGCACACGCCAGGTAAGAGGTGGTGCACGCCACCTCTGTTAAAAGCCAGTGGCATTCCAGTAGCTTTCTTCTATTTTTCTATGCTTTAACAGTATGCTCTATACGCATTAACTGTACTGATATGGTGTCATCTCCCCTTTTGACATGCCTAAAGTGTAAGTATGTGTAGAAAGTTTTAGTTTTAGGTTAAGTTTTATTTCATTGTATGTCTTTTTAATGTTCACTCTTCAACCCCCTTTCTGTATATATTATTTTTGATAAATTTAAGACAAGAACAAACGGAACGGTTAAGTAGAGGCAAATTCTCGGATCGGGCGATAGGGGTGCCTAACACCTTCCCCTTTTGTACCCTAGCTCCTGAACCATTTACTCTGGTAAGGACGGACTAGTTTGCCTTGAAAGTTTTTCGTTTCTTGGTTTATCCAAAAATCAAGTGGTGACTCCAAAAATCGTGCGGTCTTCAACACAGACGCACATTTTGAGAGAAAACCCCTTTTTTCCTTTTTTCCCTCGTGGTTTGTTCCGCATACACGCCCTCGTTTGGGGTGAGGGACGGAGGAAGAGAACGACAGGAAGAGATAGAGAGGGTGGGATCCCCACAGTGGCGACTCCACTGGGAATTTATTTTAAAAGTGACTCAAACTTGAAAAACGTTCTGAATTGTTCTTGTCTCAAATTTATCATTAGTATTAGCATTGCATGCATTGGTTTTTCATCTCTCGACTTTACTTTTTCATTGAGTACTTTTCAAAAAAAAGAATAAAGGAGAAAATAAAATAAGACAATACTTTCCTACCCTTCACTTCGACGGTTCTTTGGAAAGAACTTGTCTCGGAGCTATATGGGCGATGTTAGCAACCCTTCTGGCCGTATGCCCCTTTGGATACTGGTAAAAAGGATCACTGCGTACTGTTTGACCCGATCAAGTTCAGCTTGGTCGGTTAGGTATATTCTTGATTCCTATTGAGAAGGTACCCGATTACTGGACTACCAAGCCTTTTCACATGCATGTAGTTAAGCTTACAACTTTCCCTTTAGAATAATAGGTTACATGTTTTTGTTTCTTGTTTTCTTTTTACGTGATTAGAGTAGTTCTTTTCTATCGTTTCGTTTGGCCGGGTCTCGGCCCGTGCCTCTTTCTCTTTTCCGGGACTCTCCGTGGGTTGTTCTGGGTCTGACGCTGTTAGGCCATTCCCTAATCGTCTTTCATTTCGTTTGGCCAGGTCTCGACCCGTGCCTCTTTCTCTTTCCCAGGTTTTCCCAGTTTTGACGTCGTTAGGTTGTTGCCGAACCATCTTTTGTTTTATTTGACCGAGTCTCGACCCGTGCCCCTTTCTCTTTCCCAGGTTTTCCTAGTTTTGGCGTCGTTAGGTTGTTGCCGAACCGTCTTTTGTTTCATTTGACCGAGTCTCGACCCGTGCCTCTTTCTCTTTTCCAGAACCCTCCTCAGGTTTTTCCAATTTTGGCACCATTAGGCCGTTGCCTAACCGTCTTTCATTTCGTTTGGCCGGGTCTCGACCTGTGCCTCTTTCTCTTTCCCGGGAGCCTTCTCGAGTTTTCCCAATTTTGGCACCGTTAGGCCATTGCCTAACCGTCTTTCATTTTGTTTGGCCAGGTCTCGACCCGTGCCTCTTTCTCTTTCTCAGGACCCTCCTCAGGTTTTCTCGGTTTTGGCACTTTTAGGCCGTTGCCTAACCGTCTTTCGTTTTATTTGGCCAGGTCTCGAGCTGTGCCTCTTTCTCTTTCCCAGGACCCTCCTCGAGTTTTTTTGGTTTTGACGCCATTAGGCTGTTGCCTAACCGTCTGTTATTTGGTTTGGCCGGGTCTCGACCTGTGCCTCTTTCTCTTTCCCAGGACCCTCCTCGGGTTTTCCCAATTTTGACGCCGTTAAGCCGTTGCCTAACCGTCTGTCGTTTCATTTGGCGGGTCTCGACCCGTGCCTCATTCTCTTTCCTGGGACTCTCTGTGGGTTATCCCAGATCTGATGCCATTAGGCCGTTGCTTAACCGTTATTTGTTCTCTTTTTGTCAGGTCTCGACCCGTGCCTCTTTCTCTTTCCCGGGACTCACAATAGGTCATCCCAGTTTTGACGTCGTTAGGCTGTTGCCTAACCCTTTCGTCACCTCTTTGAGCTGGGTTTCGCCAAACTCGTGCTTCCTTCCCCTGTTGAGATTTTTGGAGGATATCTCGAACCCCCCGAGTTGTTAGGTTTTGGACCCGACTCCTGTAAAATTCAGTTAAATTTAAAAAAATTTAAAATATATTTATTTAATTAATAATTTAATTAGTCAACTAATAAATAAACTGACTAAATAAAATAAAATTTAATTAAAGAGATATGTTTCTAAATTAATCAAAAACTTATTTAGAACTTTAATTAATTTATTAGCTATTAACTTAATTACCAAAAGAGTTAAAAGGAAAGAAATAAAAGAATAGAAAAAGAAATAAAAGAATAGAATAAAGAAATAAGAAAAGGAATTATGTTCGTTGGTTTGGCAGCCTTGAGATTGGGTCAAACTTATATCCCACTTTTATGGGAACTGATTGAGTGAAATTAGTGTTTTTCCTGATTTCATGGAATGTAACAACAATTGAGGATCCCCTCCCCCATTTAACTCCCCCTGAATTCTCTTTCTCTCCATCTCGCATGACCCTCTGCTCTCTCTAAACTCTCTGTCTCTCTCACTTGACCTCTCCACTGCCGAAGCCATCAAGCACCATCATCACAGCCTCTGCTGCCACCTCTGCCACCATCACCCCCCTCTGGTTCCTCCACAACTGAGCACCACCATCCTCATCATCTTTCTCAAGTTTGGCATCACTGTTTGGGTAATTTCGAGTGCGTTTTATCTCTGTTTGAAGTTTACAATAATATATATATCACACACATACGAATCATGTTTTTAAATCACAGTGGTTAAATATTAGATCACCAAAGCATAGAAATAAATAGGTTATTGCCATGCTAGATCATTAAAAAGTAGACCAAGGATCATGTAATTCAAATATATATATATATATAACAGTAAGTATATATATATGATTATAACAGATTATATAGAACATTATATCTTTCATATTATTTCAGTTTAAATCATCAAAACCTATAAATATATGTTGATTAATTATATTTATAATGTTAGAACCAAGAAATAATCAAAGGTAATCAATCTAAAATTGATTTACAGTGAGTTATATGCATATATATTTATTTATATCACAATAAAACATATTTGTAAACAATGCATAATTAGATAATCTTCATCTAATAGAACATGTTTAAAATACCCCAAAATATGTTAATGAATTATTAGATTTAGTTAAAATGATGAAAATAAATTAAAAACAAAGAAAAGAGGGAGTTACAACAGCCAAAAATGACTGTCCCGAAGCCATGAGTCGACACCCCATGGGGTTGGGTCGACTCATGCTTGTATGCATGCCTAAACCCGTGACAGCCTTTTGGTCCCAACTTCAAACAGTAATAACTCAATCATTCAAAATCTAAATAGGGTCATTCCTGTACCTAAATTGAATCCCCAGATGTTCTCTACATAAGTTATGTTTACATCATTTGCAAATTCCAAACAAACAGAAAGTTATAGCATAAATGGTGGGCTGTTGTCATTTTTTGCCTTGAGTTGGGTCGACTCATTGCTTGCCTAAACCCCCCATGGATCGATCTTGAGCCCTTTGGGTCGACTCAAAGCTTGCCTTAGACCCCTGTGAGTCGACTCACCGTCGATAAAAATAGAAAATAGTTTAAATTAAATTAAAAGCTTTTGAGTTCCGTTTGGACACTTGTTTAAAACACTTTAAATCAAATTATGATCAATTTAATACTTAAAAATAATCCTAAAGAACTTAGACCTTGTTTGGATGTGAATTAAAAATACTTTAAATCATTTAAAGTTCTTTTAACACATGAAATAAATTCTAAAAATATCTAGACCTTGTTTGGGTATTAGTTTAATGATGAATTAAATTAATTAATGATTAAATTAATTTAAAAAACTTAAATGGGGGATAATCAAATGGGT
>JAUTBS010385053.1:0-17520 GCA_032361285.1 Aequorea victoria | reverse complement strand
CTTTTTTACAATATTTGCATATAACCCTATTTTTTCCATCACCACCTGTCATTTGATCAAAATGATCCCACGCAGGGGATTTCTTTCTCCCAGTACTTGCAGACTGAGGTGGTTTCGGTAGTATATTAGAGGCTAGGTCATTGTATTGGTTAATAGAAGATGACTCAGTTGCAAGGGCCGCTGGAGATGCCTCACTCGGAGAATCCATGGGAATAGAAATTTGAACAAATCAAAATTTTTAAATCTATAATAAACCCAAACACTAAGGAAATTCACAATCGACAAATTTAAAAAATCAAAGAGACTATCTCTATGAGTCTGTGAATGTGTGGGAAAAAGAGTGTGAATGTGAGAGTCGATGGTGGAATGACTCGAATGGTTGATGCCATTGTCCGTGTGAGAGTTTAAGAGACTCTCTTTGTGTTTGTGAGTCTATGAATGTGAGAGAAAAGGAGTGACGAGAGAGAGAGTGATGCAGAGACAGAGAGTGATGAAGAGTTCATACCAAGCTCGCGATGGTCGATGTTCGATATGGTCGATGGTTGATTGTCGATGCCTTGATGGAGAAGAGAATTGGATGCCTCGATGGAGATGGTCAATGCCTCGATGAGTTGATGTCGATGCTCGATGTCGATGGAGAAGTGAGCTGAGAGCTAAGAGCCGAGAGAAGGAGAAAGAGGAGATGAGAGAGTGAGAGAGTGAGTGAAAAGCGAGAACTGAGAACTGAGAAGTCTCTGAAGTCTGAATCCCTAAAATCAATTGCCCCCAAATAAAATGATAAAACGCAGCGTGAAGTATTCGGTCGGGTCGGGTGGCTACGGGTTGGTGACACCAAACCCATCACCCGACCATAACCCGCTCAAAAATTATTTATTCACCCATAACCGACCAAATTAATGAACGAAACCGTTAACTATCAGTTTGGTCGGTTCGGTCTGGACAGTTTGGGCGAATCGGGTCACCCGATGGATACCCCTAAACACAACTATGACTGAGAGTACACCAGTAAGAGACCATGCTTTGAAGATGATCGGTCTTCTTAATGAGCTTGAGGTTCTTGAAGCAAAAATTGATGGAGAAACCTAAGTCGATATCTTGCTCTAGTCACTTCCTAACTCATTTCAATAGTTTTGCTTGAATTACAACATAAACAAGTTGGATTTCACACTGGCAGAACTATTAAAAGAGTTTCAGGCAGCTGAAAGTGTTATCTGTAAATCGGTAAGTACTTTTGTTACTGAAAAATGTTCTACTTCTAAGTCAAAAGGCGGTAAGAAGAAGAAGTTTCAACAATAGGCTAAGGCATAGACAGTCCGCCCTGCTCAGGGAAATGTGAAAAAGTCTAAGGGCAAGTGCTATCACTGCAAGAAGTTTGGTCACTACAAGAACAACTGTCCGGATCTTCTCAACAAACAGAACAAGATAAATCTTATTCTCTGATTGTTGAAACATGTTTAGCGATGTTATCTACCAACACCTGGTGTGTAGATACGGGAGCCACTAATCATGTTTGCAATTCATTGTAGGAGTTCCAGAAAACCAAATAATTTAGAGATTGAGAGATTTACCTACACATGAGAAATGCTACTAGGGCTGTTATTGTTATTGTAGGAGATATTAGTTTGTCTTTTAGTAGAAATGAGAATTTAATTTTAAAGAATATTCTTTATGTACCTTTAATCAGAAAGAATTTAATTTCAGTTTCTGCTTTGATTCGAGATAGATATTCAGTTTATTTTAATAATGAAGTCATTATTAAGGATAATAAATATGTTATCTGTCGCGGTACATTGGTGAATGATCTTTATGTATTAAATTTTAATATTTCTATATCGTAACATAATGAGATAAATAACACACATGTATTACCACTTAAGAGAAAGAGTTCTTCTTTAACGAACCAAACATATCTTTGACACTTATGTATGAGTCATATTAATCTAAAGAAGAATTCAAAGACTGGTAAAAGATGGACCTTTAGGTTCATTAGAAGTGGAGGCACTTTCAGTATGTGAATCCTGCTTAGAAGGTAAGATGACCAAGAGGCAAGTCACGGCAAAAAGATATAGAGCCAAAGATGTGTAGAATTGGTCCATTAAGATTTAGCTGGACCTATGACTATCCGGGTAAGAGGTGGTTATGAGTACTTTGTCACTTTTATTGACAATTACTCTAGGTATAGATATATTTACCTGCTTCACCAAAAATTTGAGACCTTTGAGAAATTAAAAGTGTTTAAGGCTGAGGCAGAGAAGCGGACAGGTAAGTGTATCAAAACCCTACGATCTGATCGTGGCGGTGAGTACTTCTCGGGAGAATTTATAGATTATTTATCTGTAGAAGGGATTACATTCCAGTTGTATGCACCTGGTATGACTCAACAGAATGGTGTAGCGGAAAGAAAAAATAGAACTCTTAAGAAAATGGTAAGGTCCATGATGAGTTATTCGAATTTATCTGATTCGTTTTGGGGTTACACATTAGAAACAACGACTTATATTCTGAACTTGGTACCAACGAAGGCAGTACTTTCTACTCTTAGAAAATTGTGGACTGGCTCAAATCTAGTCTAAGACATGTTCAAATTTGGGAGTGTCCAGCACACGTGCTGAAGCAGGATGCCGGTTTATTGGAATCAAGATCAGAAGTCTGTTTCTTTGTCAGATATCCTAAAGGAAAAAAAGTAGTTTGTTCTATAATCCTAAGGATCAAAAGATCATTATTAGCACCAATGTCCAATTCTTGAAAGAGGATTATATGTTAAACCACCAGCCCAGGTTTCGTTTAGTTCTTGATGAGTTGAGAAGAGATACACCGGCACAGTCTACTACGATACCACCAGTACAGGATAATTCACCACCTGTCGTGAGTACACATCTACAGGGAGAGCTTCGTCGTAGTGGGAGGGTGATTCGTCTACCCGAAAGGTATACTCTCTTGGGTGAGTCATATGATAAAATCTCGGAGGAGCAAGATACCGAACCCAAAAACTACAAAGAAATAATTTTGGACAAAGATGCAGATCTTTGGCATAGGGCTATGAAATCTGAAATGGAGTCTATGTACTCCAATTAGGTCTGAAAACTTGTAGATCCTACTGATGGGATAAAACACATTGGGTGCAAATGGATATATAAGAAAAAGAGAGGTGTAGACGGAAATATTGAGACCTTTAAAGCTAAACTTGTTGCAAAAGAGTTCACTCAGAAAGAAGGAATCGATTATGTAGAAATTTTTTTACCAGTAACCATACTTAAGTCAATCTGAATTCTCTTATCCATTGCCGCACATTAGTTACAAAATTTGACAAATGGATATCAAGACGATTTTCTTTAATGGAAGTCTTGATGAGTGCATCTATATGATGTAACCAGATGAATTCATAGCAAAGGGCCAAGAGCACATGTTGTGAAGCTTAAGAAATCCATTTATGGACTTAAGCAAGTTTTGAGGTCATGGAACATTCGATTTGATTAGGCGATTAAAAGCATTGGCTTTGATCAGAATCCTGATGAGTCGTGTGTGTACAGAAAGTGCGACGGTAGCGTAGTGGTGCTTCTGGTACTATACGTGAATGGCATCTTGCTCATCGAAAATAATGTGGGGGTGTTGTCTTTCGTGAATGTATGGTTGTCCAGTCAATTCGATATGAAAGACTTGGGAGAAGCTGGTCACATCCTTGGATCAAGCTTATGTGAGATCGAAAACAAAGGATGTTAGCATTATCTCAGGCGAGGTATATCGACTTGATGTTAACTCGTTTTAGCATGTAGGATTTCAAAAAAAGATTTCTTCCTTTCAGACATGAAATCACTCTATTTCGGGATCAGTGTCCTAAAACACTTAAGAAGATAGAGAAGATGAGGGACATTCCTTATACTTCAGTGGTAGGAAGCTTCATGTATGCTATGCTCTGCACTAGATCAGATATCTGCTTTGTCGTAGGCATGGTTATTAGATATCAGTCTAATCCAGGGCATGAGCACTGGACTGCGGTAAAAAATATTTTCAAGTACCTTAAAAGGACTCGAGATTACATATTGGTTTACCAGTTTGAGAATCTGGTACCTTTAGGGTACATGGACTCTAATTTTTAAACTGATAAAGATTTAAGAAAATTCACCTTTGGATATGTATTTACCTTAGGAGGTGGAGCCATAAGTTGGAGGAGTGTGAAGTAATTTTGCATTGCTGACTCCACCATGGAGGCCGAATATGTGGCAGCCTCTGAGGTAGCCAAAGAGGCTGTTTGGCTCCGAAACTTCCTGATGGATTTGGATGTGGTCCCTTTGGTACGATCGACTATTATATTTTATTGTGATAATAGTGGAGCAGTCGCTAACTCGAAGGAACTACGAGTTCATAAGAAATGAAAGCACATAGAGCGTAAGTATCATCTCATCCGGGAGATCGTGCTACATGGAGATGTTGCGGTGTGTCAGATTGCATCGATGGACAACCTCGCGAATCCTTTTACAAAGGCATTACTAGCGAAGACGTTTGATATGCATGTAGAGGGGTTAGGTGTCAAATCTATGCAGACGTGACTTTGAGTATAAATGAGAGATTATTAGGGTTATATACTAAAAGTCGTGTCTTTTTGTATATTATTTTTTTATTTAATAAATATTCATTTTAATGAGAATTAAATAAGAATGAATGTTTATATATTTTATTTATTTATGCAAGCTCTTCCAATTATTCTTGTCGAGTATTTAATTCGGTATGTAGAGTTTGACTTACATACGGAAGATCAAATCATAGGTTCTGACAGAATAATTTTAATTAAAACTCACAATCTAGATGAAATTGGACAAACTATTGGAATGACTGTAACACATTGTTTTAGAAGACATGTCTTGGATACGGTGAACGGATTGAATTTGATATTTAAAATTCTAATTCAATGTGTTAGTACACTTGGTGTGCATTGAGTAGGATCATCGAGGTAATTAATTTTATACTAACTATTATAAATTAATTCACACCTCGTATTACTATGGATTGCTTAAACTCTTAATCCCGACCTATTTATTAGACGTGTGTATTTAGTGTATGGTACTTTGATTCACCAATAGGTGAGACTTCTGTTGAGGTCAACAAGACCGGTAAGTTGGGTACCGACACTCTGTGTTCGACGGATAATATTATACTAACAAAAACTACATCTGATTCAGGTTGATGATACTCCATTGAGCTTCTTATAAGTTTGATTACGCCAAATCTTGTAGGTGGATTTATAATCCGGCATATCAATAAGTTAAGCAGGGGATACTCAATGTATAAAGGTTGATCAAATAGGATTGTCACTAATCTAATTTGATCTTCGGGTGTCTGTAATCTTAAATGTGGAGATATTTAATTAAGTATTTTGGAATTGGAAGCTCGAGACATAAGCGAGATAAAGTCGAAAGTTCAGTCAAGACCTTTAGTGGAATAAGTCTTGACTCGTGTAAAAATAAATTTAACTCGGGGCTTGAGTTAGTGGTGTTCAATTTTTTACACGAGTAGCCCGTACTTTATTTTTTCTCGTAGTCCTTCACGTAGCCCGGATTTTGCACACTCTAGTTTGCTCAGGATAATTTTTAAGATCCCAATATTTAATTTGATCAATGGTTTAACGGCAGGATTGATCGGAATTTAAATTGGAGGTCAGGGGGCATTGTGATCCTGTAGATATTAAATGTACCTAAGGTTAAAATCCCAGGCTGCATGATTAATTTCCTATCCAGCCGCCACCTTGCCCATCCCAAAATCCTGGGAGGGGATTTCAGTGAATCCTTCCTTATCTTCTCAAATCTCTCTCTTGTCTAACTCTCTCTCTCTAACTCTCAGAATATATACACGTATATATATGTGTGTTTTTAAAAGCAATCCTGGTAGATTGACATTGATTGCATAGTGCATATATATGTGTCTTGCAATCAATTCATCATGTGGTTTTGGTTTTTGCACAGTAAGTATATACGTGCATATAGAGGGTTTTCAAAAGAGATGAATCTTGATTCCACTTTTGTTTCGGCAGAGAGATAAAAAAAGAGAGATTAAAAGCATAAGAATTTTTGTGAAGAAAAATTATGGTATGTTTTTTAGAGAAGAAAATATAGGAAAAATAATTTTAATATTTTTTTGGGCTTGAAAATCTGAGCAAAAGTCGTAGAGACTCGAACGAGGATCGTAACCCACACTGCGTTTTTTGAACCGTGCAATTGGAACATACACGAGAAGATCAATGGTCGTCTCAACGGTATCGTTGCAGTCACAGAGTGTAACACCCCACTCCAAAAAGGATAATTAATTCCACAGGGAAGGGATGCTACAACTTACTTAACCAGAATTTAATAATAAAAACATAAGGGATGCACTCCGCATTTTCCCAAATCATCCAAATATATCAACCACCATATCCATATTTCATGCATACAAACCGAAGGGGATACTCCATCCAAAAATTACATACTGAAAATGTAAGCTAACTATGGGATACTCAATCCCAAACAAAAACAAAAGATAAGTAGCATCTGTTTACTAGTTACAATTTCACATCATTAACATCCGAAAACATTAAACAATTCCAAGCATAACCTCTACAAGGATCTTCTTTCCTTTCGACATGGCACTAGTGGAATAAGAGTCTACCCCGAACCAAAATCTACAACCACGAGGTTACAGGAGAGTTGTCTTAGCATAAAATGAAATAAGATATAAAAATATCACATGTCATGAAGCATTTTACAATAAAAACAACATCACCTATACATGTAAAAATGGTCTCCATGCTTCTCAAACATCATACTTTGAAACACATTTATCAAAGCATCTTAACATCAACATCCACATGTTATACCTTGCAAACATACATATGTATAACACTCACACCCCACACACGCGTATAATGCCCAAGTAGTCGTTTAACCTCACGATCGGGAGTTCCAACAGTACCGTTACCTCACTACAACACTTCGTTATGAGTGGCGTGTAGGAGAGCCACTTATATATAATACTAGTGGTAAGTGTATCCTGTCCACCACTGGACTTTCACCCTCTTAGAGACAATGCCTTTAAGGCTATACAATATCCACACAAGAATAAGCCTTTAAGGCTATCATAAATCCACCCACACACGGGGTAAAGTCTTTAATGGCTATCAGGCACCCACACACGGGGTCCTCCAGGATGGTTACCTGCTATAACTTGACATATACAAACAGCACATGCAACTCAAGATACATTTATGATCTCACCATTTACATAGAAACATGCTTTCATTTGGTAAACAAGAATTAAACTTCATTTAACACCAAAACATGCTTTTAGGAAAATACCAATGAGATCATCACACAACACATATTATTCAAAATATTTATAAAAACTAAGTTCTCTACATTTCATTTTATATAAAGCTAGCCACTCTCACCTCTTGCTTTAAAGCTTTACGATCGGTCTCCTTGATGACTAGGAAACTCCTCAACGTCCACGGCTAAACCTCCTGGACCTAGGTTACACAATAAACCATACATAAGAAAAGTAACTCCAGATGTTCTGTACTCTTTATGTCATAACCCTATGGTTATTCCAGGTCCTTGGTTCTCAATGGAACATGTTCTACCCTCAACACAGAGGTTTCCCCACCCTAGAGTGGTTGGTGAATTCCATTAAATGGATTAAACTTCATCAATAATTCTTGGAATAAATTCAGAAGGTAGATATGATCATTAGGTATATTTTTTATGAAGAGAACTAAGGCCAAAGGCGGCCACAAAGGCTCGAAAACCCAATTGGAACACATTATTTTTCACTACTTGAGTCGACACCTGGGTGGGTTAGGTCGACACCTAGGGGGTTTGGGCCGACACCCAGAGAGGTTTGGGTCAACACATACTGAGGGTCCAAGCCTGGGGTTGACACCCAGAGAATTTTGGGTCGACACCATGCAAGGTTTGGGTCGACACCTAGGGAGTTTGGGTCGACACCTTCCTTCGTCTGTCAAACTACCGAGAGAATAAAAGTTACAAAATAAGTTGGCTGGACACCCATAGGGATTGGGTCGACACAACACATGCAGGGCGAGGCTTCGGTCGACACCTAGGGAGTTTGGGTCAACACCTATTTTAACAGAGGCGAGATACAGAGGGCAGAAAGTTTGGGGTTGACACCCAGCCCTCCTTGGGTCGACACCAGACTTAGAAAAACAACCTACTCTATTTTTCATGTTTTTTGGTTTAGGCTATGTTTGGGGTGACCAAAACTATAATTTTTCCACTTTAATCCAAACCCAACAACACCCACAAACTTTACTCCTCCACAACCCCATCATCTAACACCCCAAGATCCCTCATGCATGATTAATTCATAGAACTTTTTCTAAAGGAACTGGGTTCTTCCTAGTAACACCCGACATTGGGTAACCAGAAAGGAACTTCACAATGCTTGGTCTAGAACTAGGGAGGACTGAGGGGGAAGGTTCTATACTTTGATTTAAGGAGGTGTTACATGGTGTGACTGAGAGGAGAGATTAAAACATGGTTCTTACCTCAACAACCTCAAGAATACTCCAATGGTGGTCACGCCTATCCTCCTTCCTTTCGACTCTTCTGTGAGAGGTACAAGAACCTCAACGCTCCAGCTAGAGGATCCTCAAAACTCCATGAGAGCACAACACTCACTCACTCTCATCATTTCTCACATAACCGAGGAAGAAGTTCCTGGTTTCTTAGGGAGAACAGGGTTGCGGCTATTCTAGAGAGAAGGAAGAGTAAATTCCTAATTTGGAGGAATCTCACTCTGGCACAACAACAGGTGGGGGACAAAAATGGGTGGGACAAGGGGCTGGCAGGCCCCTGAAATCCTAACATTCAGATTTTTGTCTTTTCCAAAAAGATTCCCACTCATCAAGAGTTATCGCACACTCCACCCATTTTGGGAATTTTTGTAATTCAAATCTCTTTATTACCCAAATTAATTAAGTTGGGCTAAAAATCAATAATTTATTACCATTTAAAATTTAGTATTTATTAATATTACTTATAAATTCCATTTATATATTACGGGATGTTACACAAAGATCAAACCTACCAGGTCTCTAGAGGTATATTTTTTTAATTTTGCATCCATTATACCTGTTCCATGTATTTTTATCTACGTACCTGTATCGGGATTTTTGAGCCCTAATAAGTGGTATCAGAGCCCACTGATACTATTCGTAGATTGGATATACGTGGTTTATAATCTCTATTTTGCAGCGGTTCGCCACTGTTATGATCCAATTGGTTGAATGTTTGAATGAAATTTTTTAAATTTTTTATGCTTTGATTTTTTTCCGGTAATGTGATTCGGGTGGTAGTTTTTTGTGAACTTCATGGATGAAGTATATGATTTTAAAAATATAGTTTTTATTCATTTTGGATCTTCTATATTTGTATCTGATTAATGAACAGAGGATGGGATCAAAAGGTGATGTCTGCATGTCTACAACAGATGCAAAAAAATTACTTTCTGGATGTCACCATTCGGACGCCGGTGGTGGGCCGTCCAGACGAAAAAGAACAGAGGCGTTGAAAAGCCAGGCAAGGATGCCGCCGTCCGGATACCAGGAGGTTTTCGTCCAGACGGAGGAAGTTCGTCTAGATGCAGGAAATTTCTATTCGGACGTTTTATTCCAGAGGGTTCGTTGGGTGACCACCGTCCGGACGGTGGGAGCATTCCGTCCAGACGCCGACGTGCTGAAGACGTGATCTTCAGAATTTTTGAGATTTTTCAAAATTTAGGGTTATCTCCTCAACGGATAATCTCCGAATCATAACAGTGGTTTATTTTTTTTATTTGTTTGGATGAATATTTTATTATTCTTTGTATGATTTATTTTTTATTTTTTTCAACAAACGAAAAATACGAAAAAAGAATATTTTTTTATCCAAACAAATATGAAATGAAAATGGTATTTATTTTAACTAAAACTTAAAACAAAGATGGTTTTAATTAAATTGAAAAAACCTTGATTTTAATTAATTCTTTGTTTATAGTTTATTTTATTAAAACAAATGAAACCACTATATTTATTTACGCGGTCTATAAATTATTTTGAGTTTTAAAAGGTTTTAACCAATCGGTTTTAAAATTTGGATTAAGTATTTTTTCGTAATTAATTGGATTTTGTTTTTATTAAATGGGTATATTTTAATTGATTAAATACGACAATCTGGATTTTAATCGGAATAAAAATATTGTTTAATGAAAAATAAATATTATTTTTTGAGTTTCTATATTAATTAAATAGGATAAGTTTTAATTTTTATTCCCAAGTTTTATTAAAGAATTAAAACTTTTTTTACTTAATTTTAGAATCAACAAATATTTTTTCAAAAATTCTCAATTTTTAAAAATTAAGTGGAAGAGAAATTTACTCATATATAAATTCTGCGGTCTCAATTACTTGTTCATTGATAATGTAATTACAGTCTGTGTGCAAATTTTGACTTTCGGCCTCCCCATCGGATGGACTGTAGTTGTGGGGTACCAGAACGAGTCTCCGAAATAAGTAATTCTATAAAATCCGGTAAAAATTTAAAATTTTTAAATGTATTTAGTTAATTAATAATGCAATTAATCAATTAATAAATAAATGAAATAAATAAAATAAGACTTAAATGAATTGATGAAATACGTTTTGAAAATTTTAATTTAACTAAAAACTTATTTAGACTTTAATTAATTTATCTAGTTAATAATGAATTAATTAAAGTAATTAGAAAGAAAGGAAATAAAAGAATAAAGAAATAAAAGAAAAAGGGAGGTTGATCTGCTGGAATAGGAATGCCAGCCTTTCACCTTATCTTTGGGGGCGTGACAAGTTTTGTATGAGAGCAAAAGTTTTTTAAAAGGTTAAAAAGTAAAAATGTGCATTTCAACATGTCTAGAAGAGGTCTGGATCTCCAGCGTCCTATAAGTGTGAGTATTGGTTCATATAGTTCATCATATTATCTCACACATGTTTTATTTTAATATATTGTGATATCTGTATTAGATGGCTCGCTCTAGACGCAACGTGAGTTTGGCTTATGCATCACCAGCTGAAGGTGCGCAAGGGGAGAATACCCCGAACCCTACTCCTGTAGCTGAGACCCCTGTAGCTCCAGTAGCCCCAGCTGTGCCTGTGGCCCCCACTGTATCAGTTGCTAATGAGACCTTTTAGGCTCTCCAAGCACTGGTAGCCATTCTTGCCAGGCAACAGGCCCAACCAAGAGCAGCTACCGAAGTCAGACCTATGACCATGGATAAAGGGTCAGTGTTTGAGAAGTTTATGATGATTCGTCCCCCAACCTTTAAAGGGCCAACCAATCCAGATGAAGCAGAGCTGTGGAAGCTTGAGATTAAGAAAAAATTTGAGCGTTTGGGTTGTGCTGATGATATCAAGGTATCATTAGCAACCTATGTTCTGCAAAGATCGGCAAAGCATTGGTGGTGCATGGTCAAGCGTTAGTTTGAAGGAAGGGATGAGGAGCTCACTTAGAAGAGATTCATAGACCTGTTCGATGATAAGTTCTATCCGATAGCCATCAGGAAGCAGGAACATATTGAGTTCTTGTCGTTTGAACAAAAAAGAATGACCGTAGCTGAGTACGAAGCGAAGTTCACGAAGTTATCAAGGTTCACAACGCAGCATGTCGCGGATGAGGCTGACAAGGTAACTATGTTCAAGAGAGGCTTGCGCCCTGTCATTCGCAGCCGTGTGTCAATACTCGAGGCAAAAACTTTGTCCGAGCTTGTGACCAAGGCCCTTCTGGCAGAGAAAAGTTTGGACGATGCACAAAAACATCGGGAATCACAGCCAAAGAGGAATAGAGATCAAAAATCGACTGGGAATTTTAATAGAAGTGGCAATCCTACCAAGAAAACGCACACTCAAGGCCAGTTCCAGAATCAGAACAGGGGAGACGCAAAGCAATAGATTTGGAATCCGTGCAAATGGTACGGAAAGGTCCACCCTAGTGTTCAGTTTTGTGATAGGACACCGAAGAGGTGCTTTACTTGTGGTAAGACCGGACACCTGTCCACTTACTGCAGGAATAAAGGAATGGGAGGATCGTAGCAGCAGTAACAAAAACCGATTCAAGTTCAGAAACCGCCTGCATATATCACTGGACCAGCTCCAGCCCAGCAGAACTGTCAAGGAGGACAGAGACAGAACAACTACAACAAGCTACAAGGACAAACACCAGCTACTGAGAGACGTGTGTATGCTCTCACGGGCAGGAGGTCGAAGCTTCACCATCCGTGGTGCAAGGTATTATCATTATATCATCTGTACCTGCTAAGACTCTCTTTGACTCTGGCGCTATACATTTGTTTGCCACACCAGAATTTTTGCACCGCTTGTCTTTTACGATTGAACCGTTGGATGCATATTTCTCTGTGTCCACTCTTTTTAGGGGCACCATTGTCCTTCGTGATGTTTGTCGTTTGGGAGTTGTGGAGTTGGGTGACAGGTTGTTATCAGTGGATCTTATTTCCTTACCCATTCATGACTTTGACGTCATCTTGGTTTTGGATTGACTTGTCAAGCATCACACAACCGTGGACTGTTATTACAACAGGGTTATTTTTGATATCCCTGGGCAACCCAAGTTCTTCTTCTAAGGAGACGTGGGGTTAGCATCCCTTCATGCGAATCGATCATTGAGGAGAAGTTGCGAAGGTCTTTTGGCTTCGATGCTAGGGACATGTGTATCTGAAGCAAAGTTAGAAGATCTTTCTGTTGTGAGGAAGTTTCCAGATGTCTTTCCCGAAGACTTGCCTGGTATTCCTCCTAATCGTGAGATTGAGTTCACAATTGACCTTCTTCCTAGTACTCTGCCTATCTCCAAGGCACCGTACAGGATGACACCGTTGAAGTTAAGGGAACTACAAGCACAGTTGCAAGAATTGTTGGACAATGGTTTCATTTATCCTAGCATTTCACCGTGGGGAGCTCCAGTTTTATTCGTGAAGAAGAAGAATGGTTTCATGAGTCTATGTATCGACTATCGAGAGTTGAACAAGGTTACGATCAAGAACAGGTATTCGTTGCCGCACATCGATAATTTATTTGATCAACTACAAGGAGCACAGGTTTTCTCGAAGATTGACTTGCGATCTGGTTACCATCAGCTTAAGGTCAATGAGGTGGATATATCAAAGACAGCTTTCAAGACACGATATGGTCACTACGAGTTTTTGGTTATGCCTTTTGGTCTGACCAACGCACCAACAACGTTTATGGATTTGATGAATCAAGTTTTTAAGCCACAGTTGGATCGCTTCGTTGTGGTATTCATCGATGACATTCTTATCTACTCGAAGAGCAAGGAGGAGCACGAGGAACATCTGCAAAAAGTTTTTTAGACTCTATGGGAGAAGCAGCTTTATGCGAAGTTCAACAAATGTGAGTTCTGATTGGACAACATTTCATTTCTTGGTCACATTGTCAACAAAAATGGAGTTTTTGTGGACAGCAACAAGATTGAGGCAATTATCGATTGGCCTCGACCAACCTCAGTTACTGAGATTCACAATTTTTTGGGTTTGACCGGCTATTATCAACGGTTTTTGGAAGGATTTTCTCATCTTGCCCTACCACTTACTAGCCTTACTCGGAAAGGAGTGAAGTTTGAATGGACGGACAAGTGCGAAGACAGTTTTTAAGAGCTCAAACCAAGGTTGACATCTGCACCAGTTTTGGCTCTACCTACCGAAGGAGGGAACTTTGTGATTTTCAGCGACGCGTCATATCAAGATCTGGGTTGTGTTTTGATGCAGCACAAAAAGGTTATAGCGTATGCTTCGCGATAGTTGAAGATTCATGAGAAAAACTATCCTACAGATGACTTGGAGTTGGCACCTATCATTTTCGCGTTGAAGATTTGGGAACACTATCTTTATGGAGAATCTTGCGAGATCTACACAGACCACAAAAGCCTGAAGTACATTTTCACACAAAAGGAGCTTAATTTACGGCAAAAGCGATGGCTCGAGTTGCTGAAGGACTACGACGTGGAAATACTCTACCATGAAGGAAAAACAAACGTTGTGGCAGATGCGTTGAGAAGAAAATCTTCTGGAAGCAGCATGACACCTTTGATAGTTCAGCCCCAGGTTTTAGAAGACCTGCGTAAGATGGATGTGGAGTTTCTACAGTGTGGAGAAACTGCTTTATGTTATGAGTTGATCATGCGACCGACTTTGTTAGAGAGGATTCGTTTGGCTCAGCAGGACGAATTACAGTGCAAGAAAATCATGGATGAGTTGCGCAAAGGAGAGACAAAGGACTTCAGCATAAGCGATGAAGGAGTTCTTAAATTTAGAGATCGTGTGTGTGTACCTGCTAGCAACGAGCTAAGGAAAGTGATTCTGATCGAAGCTCATAGTTCTGGGTACAACATTCACCCGGGAGGTACGAAGATGTATCGAGATCTTTGTGAGCATTTTTGGTAGAACGGCATGAAGAGAGACATCACAGAATTCATGGGACAATGTTTAACATGTTAGCAAGTAAAGATCGAGCATCAGTGACCGACAGGGAAGCTTCAACCATTACAACTACCTGAGTGAAAATGTGAGAACATTACGATGGATTTTGTATCCTGTTTACCTCTTACACGTAGCGGACACGACGTAGTTTCGGTGATTGTGGATCGTCTTACGAAGTCAGCTCATTTTCTCACTATTAAGATGACTTATTCTCTAGACGGTTTAGCACAGCTGTATGTGCGGGAGACTGTACGACTTCACGATTCACCAGTTTCTATCGTTTCGGATCGTGACTCACGTTTCGTCTCGAAGTTTTGGGGTGCTCTATAATCAGCTATAGGTACTCGTTTGGACTTCACCTCAGCTTATCATCCCAAACCAACGGTCAGTCGAAAAGGACCATTCAGACTTTGGAGGACATGTTACGAGCTTGCGCTTTGGAATGGAAGGGTAACTCGGATGATTAGTTACCATTGATGAAATTTTCCTACAGCAATAGTTATCACTCCATTTTGGGGGTTGCATGTAAAATTCGGTAAAAACTTAAGTTTTTTTTAAATATAATTATTAACATTAATAATTCAATTAATCAATAAATAAATAAACTAATTAAATAAATAAATAATAAGATTAAATGAATGGATAAAATAAAGTTTTGAAATATTAATTTAATTTATTGAATCCTTAGTTGATTTATCTAGTCATTAATTAATTAATTTACTAAATTAATTAAAGGAAGAAAGTAAAAGAAAGAAATTAGAAGAAAAATTAAAGATAAAGAAGAAAAAGGGAAGTGGATATGCTGGATTAGGAATGCCAGCCTTGCACCCTATCTGTTGGGCTTTGCTTTGGAAATGATATGTTTTAGTTGAGGAAAATCAGGAACGATCCTGATCTTGTGGCCTCTCCTTCTTAAATCAAACCTTCCTCTTCCTTACACGAATTCTCACAGCTTCCATCTCTCATAGATCTCTCTCTCTCTCTCTCAGTTTCTCTCATTCCTCTCTCAATCTCCCGACAATCTCTCTGCCTCTGCCATCCTCCACATTTGCCACCATCAACCACTGCCACTGTACCACCTCCACCGTGCACCACTACGCATCACAGAGACCACCAAGGCACCACCATCCCTCGTCTTCAGGCATCTACATCACCATCGGTGATTTCGGGTAAGACCGTAGCCCCTGTTTTCCTGTTATAACTTCTGTATATACTCATGGATACATATCACACACAGATTCTAATTGAGGCCATGTTTAATTCACTAAGCATGAGAACAAATAAGATTGTTATCATATTAGGTCGTTGGAAGAATAGACCCATGCATATGTTATACGAATATATATAACAGTAAGTATATATATATTTATTATAACAGGTTATATATGAATATTACATGTAAAACTCGAGAAATTTCAAGTAATAAATTATTCAATCAAAATAAATTATGAGGAATATCTTAATTAAATTTGGTAAATATTTAAACTTTTAAATATGCCAATGGAAGGTAGTGGGAAAACTATGAATGAATTTAGTAAAGACATAAACTCTCTTATATAAATTTTATTTTCTGAAACAAACTTTAAATTGAATAAATTTGTGTTAAATAAACTTATTAAACGAATTAAATTGAAAACAAGTTTTAGTAAATTAAAGTAAGTGACCTTAAAATTTATTAAAATAAACTTAGCTAATTATAAATTAATTAGTCGAATAATAAAATAAATTTGTTGAATAAAATTTAATTTAATTAAGTGAGATGAAATCTCTAATTTAAATTAAAACTTAATTACCATTCAATTGAGATTAGTTTAACTAAATTAATATCTTAATAAAATTCAATAAAATGGAATAAAAATAATAAAGAAAAGAAATCAAATAAGGGAATTGAGAATTCGTGGTTGCCTTAGAAATTTGAATTTCCAAAACTTATCCCGTTGTTTTTGGGAAGGAGTTGAGATATACCAGAATTTTATTTCTTTTCCTTAATTGATGATTTGCTGCCAGCAATTAGAACCCCATCCCTTATATCAATAGACCCACGCCAATACCTCTCCCTCAGTATTGGACTCTCTCTCTCTCGCCTTCTTCTTCTTTGTCTGCAAAACAAATTCTGTCATTGCTGAGACCACCATTGCCGAAGCTATCAGCACCTGTGAACCCTCCATCCTCAGGCCGCGGCCATTGGCACCACCATCTTCTTCATCGCAGGTTCTTCCTTGCGGATCTAGTGCCTCGGTAAGCCGCTGGTTCTCTGGTTCACAAAATAATTTTACACAGAATTGATTCACACACACACCTTAGTTATGAAATCTTTAAGTAATTCTGTTTCATAATCATGCAAAGACCAAGTTAGAACATTGCTAGATCAAAAGAATGAACTCATAATCAACTGAAATCAAAGAATTCGAAGTTATACGAAAATATATATATATATATTGTATATCACCCTTAAATAACTCGATTTTTAATCCACTAAAACAAAAGTTTCATCTAATAAAAAGTATTTAAAACATCCTAAAACTAGTTCCTACATATTTAGATTTCAAAAAAAGATGAAGAACGGAACAAATCGGAGCATAAATCAAACAACAATGGCTGGCGGGTCTTCACTGTGCGTTTTCGTTCTTTTCTTTTGTTGGTGTGTTGCTGGCATCAACTACTGAATGAGTAACTCACTTTTGTTTTATGTTTTTTATTATTATTATTATTATTATTATTATTATTATTATTATTATTATTATTATTATTATTATTATCAATATTAATATTATTAGTATTATTATTATTACTATTATCATTATCATTAGTATTATTATTATTATTATTATTATTATTATTATTAGTAATTTAATTCTTTTAAATTCTTATTTGATATATGACATTAAAATAGGTTAATTTGGGTATATTAATGCTTTTAATTAAAATAATATTTTTGAAATAAATCAATTAAAAATATTAAGTTAACTAAAAATATTATTTTTATATTCTAAATAAATATTTATTTAAGTAAAA
>JAUTBS010384831.1:0-10332 GCA_032361285.1 Aequorea victoria | reverse complement strand
TCATGGTTATTTTGGCCGATTGATCTTCCAATATGCTAGTTTCAATAACTCCCGTTCTTTACATTTCTTCCTAGCTGTGCTGTAAAACCATGATGAAGACCTCATGGAGATGAACATATTTGGTTTTGGAATCATAAAAAAAGATTCAACCATCTCAAAGATCTTTAGCTCCAAAGATGAGCTAAACTCATATTCAAAAAATCTCAAAACCCACTTTTAAATATACTTATTTTCCAACAAGAGTCAGCTACCAGTCTTTGGACGACTTTCGCATCTTCTTCGACACGGTGATCGAATCCTAAGTATGACATTGAACCATCCTCTTACTTACACGTGTTCATCTCATTATCTTTTATCATGTATTATAATATCTATATTCTTTGATAGGTCATCTGGCAACCCTGGGCCAATGCTGGGGCGTGGGCCAACCCTTATCTTTAGAGGAGCTTTGATGTTGATTGTCACCGCATCCTTTTGGAGGGACATTTGTTTTCTCCTAGTATTAGGGAAAGTGGGTTGCTCGCCGGTCCTTGGGCTACGACGAGCCTAAGATACCCTAGCCTCCCCCGACATCGATGCGGTCTTCCTGCTCCCTCACCTCGGCCGAGGTTAACCTTCACCTCCATGATCAACCCGTAGATGAGTTCTTGGTAGAGAGTGACTATGCCGATTTCATGGAGAGTCATCAGATGAGGCCCTTAGTGCCGATCAAAGTCCTAAAGAAGGTCATTTCTTGAGGATGCTGGAGGGGTAGAGGCACGGGTTGCGTGCCGACACAGATTCAGGGACCCTAGCTCCCAGTACTTCTTCATCACGTCTCGGTCCAAGATGCACTCGGAGGGATGCACCAGATCTCGATCCCCCGACCTCCTATCCCAGAGTGGACCATCCCCAACAGATTCTAGATGATATGTTCTCGATTCCATTTTATATTTCATTCTTGCTCTATCTACATGTATTTAGAGTTCTTATGCATTTGTTACTTTTGTAGGTCCCCTGGGAGTTTGTTGTGGAGTGCATCGACATCATCAAGGGGCTCCTCATCATGCTGAGGAGGGCCAGAATCAAGGCCATTAGGCATATGGAAGGAGCCATGCTTCCACCGACCCGATATATGTATCGCTTTATATTCATGTTCATTCCATATATGTATCGCTTTATTTGCTTCTGGCTTTACATTTTTCGTGTAGGGGAGTCGGTTAGGTACGATTAGGGCTTCCTTCTCCCACACTCGCTCGTTGGCAGTTACTGTCATCTCGGCATTCGGGAGCTCGAAGGATGGGAGTGACGACGACGACGACAGCAGTGGGAGCGCTAAGACATCGGGTCGGTCCCCAAGAATGTCTATCCTCGGACGAAAAGGGAACGACATTAACCCTTAGCTTAAGACCTTTTTTTTGCTTCTTTTTTCTTATGTTTTTATTTTTATTTTATTTTGTTTTTGATGATGTATGTCCAGGGGCCAAGACTCTTTTTGTCACACTCCAATTTAGGAGAAGTGACCGGCCATGGATCATGAGTTTTGGTCCACCGAATTAAGAAAGCCTAAATATACAATTAGTTATCTATATACTAATTATTAATCATTTTAGCCAACTATATACTAAATATTAATTATTCCACAGTGTTTAAATAAATAAAATCTATATCCATAATCACGGGGCAAAACAGCCCATAATATATAATGATGTCAACCATAATTAAGTGTTTAATTATTTTAAGTGCGAAAGCAAAAGAATGAAATGATGCATGTTTCTAGAGATCGTGTCCTGGATCCCACGCAGCACTCGAGACCTTGCTCTAGGCTCATCAATGATTACGTGAAATGTTTGAGTACAACGTCAGCAATGCTGGTGAATGAAAGTATGCATAGTAGTGTACAGTTCTAAAACAGAAGAATTAAAATATGATTTTAATTGAAACATAATTATGGCAAGATATAAACAATATAGATAAACAGCATGATCACACTATCCATTACTTTCTTTCTGTTCAAAATATTTATATATATATTTTTTTCCTCATGATTTCATTAACAAGAGGAGTCATCCACAAAATCTCATACAGGACAGCAGAAATGTCCATAACAAAATTCTCGCATATAAAGATATGCCAACAAGACATAATAATGTCTATAATAATTCTGGTATAGCGATATGATCGTGCAACATGGTGGGAAACCATCTCTCAGGAACAACATCCTGGGTAATAAAGTAACCAATGCTCATTTTCTATAAACTCGGGGCTGCTTTGACCCGTTGGATCCAACATCGAACATGAGTCACCTCAGGATGGCACCTGGGTATTTTTTCCAAACGATTCCAATTCAGGTCACTGAAAGCCCCGGACTGTCCCTTAAACTGTTGAGCGACTAGGGTCACCACGTGATTCAAACCGGGTCTTTTCCCTAGCGGCTAGAGTCACCTCCGTAGAGGGCTTTCCTTTGGACTTCCTCATTGTCTCAAAATAATCATCATAATCGCACCATAATAGATGAACAAACATTTTATCTCATTTTAAACATTTTTACCATGATTCTTGTAAGAGAAAACTAGTACAGATAATACATTGCAGTTAATTTTTTTTGAAAGCATACAAATAATTTTTAACTAAAATATTTGGGGAATACGGGAATTTTTAATTAAAGTATGTAGCATATAATCACTCACCTGATATCCGATAAATATATGAACTGAAATAACAAAGACGCAACCTACGTCAACCTGATGATGCAATGCATAAACTACAATTATTATATAGGTAATAACTGAATTAAATTAACCAAACGGTCCCTTCTCTGTTAATATAAATTTTAACTCCTTATTCCTAGTGTTAGATTAATTTTTAATAACTTAATTTATTATTAAACTCTTGCCCAAACAGGGACTTAACAATGGATTTAAAATGTAATCTTTTTTTTCTATATCTTCTGTATCTTCATTTTATTTTGTTTCAGATCGAAGAACGGAGATCGGGATCAAATGGCCGATCTGCTACAAAGGCGAGAATCAATCTTTGGACGTCATCGTTCGGACGCCGGTGGTAGTCCATCCGGACGAAAAACAACAGAGGTGCGAAGCGACTGTTTCAGTACATCACCATCCGGACGGAGCAGAACAGAGGCTATTTTTCTAGGTAGGTGAACACCGTCCGAACGCTGGTGGGTTTTGTCCGGATGGAATACACTAGAGGGCCGAAATAGGGATTTTCAAAGGCTGATTTTTGAGTCCCTTTTGGTTTTTATATCTGCATAGCTCATTATCTTTCTACCTTTTATGGTATTTTGAAGGTGTTAAACCTATTTTCATGGTAGATTATTTATTATTCTTTAAACATAAATTATTATTACATAAATATATACATGATTAGATACATACTGTTATGAATATGTATATATATATATATATACATTTATATTGTTTACCACCATAGTTCCTCCTCTGGTTTTATACATTTAAACATGTTGTTTTCACATTTTTGTAGGTTTGATAGATTTTAAAAAAGAAGCAATCTATTCTAAATTATGTGATAATATGTATACATATATATTCTTCTATGTAACCTGAAACAGAGGAAAGAAACGAGAACACGAACCAGAGGTTGGACAAAGGTGACGAGCGACGATGATGCCTCCGGTAGTGGTTGGTGGTGCTCGGCGATGGCGTGCACGGTGCGGTGGTTGCGGTGGCGTTCAGCGGCAGCTTGAGCAGAAATCGAGAGGAGTCGGGAGAGAGAGAGGAACAGCAGAATAAGAAGTTTTGAAAGAGATGGATAGGGCTGTACGTGAGAATGAAGGAGATAATGATGAAAAGAAAGAGAGAGGGAGAGATGGGTTTCCTGGGGGAGGAGAATCCCATTTAAAATGGGGTGAAACCACAAAATTAGGGACATGTCCCTGCTTTATCTCTTTCATATTTTCTTCCTTTAATAATTACTTTATTCTATTGATTAAATATTTTCAAAATCTTTATTATTCCATTTGATTACATTTTTAGTTAGTTAATTTAGTTTAGTTAATTAACTTATTATTTTATTTTAATAATTATTCGTTTAAAAAAAAATTTTTTTTTTACCGGATTTTACATTCTTCCCCCCTTCAAAGAATTTCGTCCTCGAAATTAGAATACTAACCTTACGCGAACAAAAACGGATAGCGTTCACGGATCTCATCATCGCGCTCCCACGTGGTTTCTTCCACTTTGTGATCGTGCCAAAGGATTTTGACGAGATGAATCTGCTTGTTCCGTAGAACTTTATCTTTGGTGTCAAGAATCTTCACAGGCTGTTCTTCGTAGGTCAAATCTTCGCGGACTCGAAGTGGCTCATAATCCACCACATGCGTCGGGTTGTAGACGTACTTCCTCAACATTGAAACATGGGATACATTATGCACCCCCACGAGACTAGGTGGCAAGGCCACACGGTAAGCCACTTCACCAACACGGTCCAAAACCTCAAAGGGTTCAATATACCGATGACTCAACTTTCTCTACTTGCCAAAACGAATAACTCCCTTCCATGGTAAAACTTTTAGAAACACCATATCTCCAATAGAAAACTCCAAATCTCACCTACGTGAATCGGCATAGCTCTTTTGTCGACTCTGAGTTGCTAAAAGCTTATTCTGAATGACGAAAATCTTTTGAGTTGCGTCTTTCACAAGATCAGGTCTAAGAAACTGCCTCTCGCCAACTTCATACCAACACAAAGGGGATCTACACTTCTGCCCATACAAGGCTTCATACGGTGCTACCCCCAAACTCGAATGAAAACTGTTATTATACGAGAATTCTGTCAATGGTAACTGATCGTCCTAATTACCCTTCTATTCCAAAGCACAAGATCTCAACATGTCTTCCAACGTCTGAATAGTTCTCTCCGATTGTCCATCGGTCTGCGAGTGATAGGCTGAACTGAAATCCAACCGAGTACCCATAGCTGACTGTAAGGCACCCCAAAACTTAGAGATAAACCGTGGGTTACGATTCAAAATAATAGAGACAAGCGAACCATGAAGTTTGACTATCTCTCTCACATACAGCTGTGCCAAATGATCCAAAGAGTAAGTCATCTTGATGGTGATGAAGTGAGCTGACTTCGTAAGTCGGTCCACTATTACCCAAACTGCGTCATGCCCACCACGTGTTTAAGGCAATCCAGATACGAAATCCATCGTGATGTTCTCATATTTCCATTCGGGTAGTGGTAATGGTTAAAGCTTTTTCGCTGGTCTTTGATGATCGATCTTCACTTGCTGACAAGTAAGACACTGCGCCACATACTCTGCTATATCTCTCTTCATGCCATTCCACCAAAAATACTCCCGAAGATCCCTATATATATTTGTGCCTCACGAATAGATGTTATACCCAGAACTATGAGGACTCCAACATCACTGATACTGAAATCCTTACTTTTACTTTTGAGTAACTCCTCCACATTTCTCTTGAATTGAAGATCATCCTGTTGAGCCAAATAGATTTTCTCCAACAATATCGGTCTTACTATCAACTGACTACACAAAGTAGTCTCTCCACGTTGCAGTATCTCTATTTCCATTCTCCTTAAATCTTCTAACAATGGACGTTAAACTGTTAATGTTGCCATGCTGCCTCCTGAAGACTTCCTACTCAAAGCGTCTGCCACTACGTTTACTTTCCCCGAATGATAATGTATCTCCACGTCGTAGTTCTTCAATAGTTCGAGCCATCGCCTTTGCCTCAAGTTGAGCTCTTTCTACGTAAAAATATACTTTAGACTTTTATGGTCGGTGTAGATCTCGCAAGATTCCTGATATAGATAGTGATGCCAAATCTTCAATGCGAAAATAATGGCTGCCAACTCCAAATCATGCGTGGGGTAGTTCTTCTCGTGAACTTTTAACTGGCTTGAAGCATAAGCTATCACCTTACCATGCTGCATCAGAACACAACCTAACTCTTGGTGGGATGCATCACTGTAGATCATAAAATTTCCACCCTCCATTGGTAGTGAAAGAACTGGTGCCGAAGTCAACCTTTGTTTGAGCACCAGAAAACTGTGCTCATATTTATCCGTCCATTCATACTTTACTCCTTTTCGCTTAAGGCTGGTAAGCGATAGGGCAATGCAAGAAAATCATTCCACAAACTATCGATAGTAGCCCACCAATCCCAAGAAACTACGTATCTCAGTCACTGACGACGGTCGTGGCCAATCAACAATCGCCTCAATCTTGCTCCTGTCCATAGATACTCCATTCTTGCTGACAATGTGCCCAAGAAAAGATACGTTGTCCAACCAGAATTCATACTTGCTAAATTTAGCATATAACCTCTTCTCCCTGAGAGTTAAAAAACCTCCATTAAATGCTCTTCATGCTCCTTCCCGTTTTTCGAATAGATCAAAATATCATCAATGAATACCACTATAAAATGATCCAGCTGGGATTTGAAAATCCTATTCATCAAATTCATGAAAGCCACTAGAACATTAGTCAAACCAAAAGACATGACTAAGAACTTGTAGTAACCGTAACGAGTCCTGAAAGTTGTCTTCAAAATGTCCTCCTCCTTAACCTTTAGTTGGTGATAACCAGACCGCAAGTCAATATTGAAAAACACCTTTGATCTTTGCAACTAGTCGAACAAATCATCTATGAGCGATAGAGAGTACCTATTCTTGATGGTAACCTTATTTAATTTCATGTAGTCGATACACAACCGCATAGAACCATCCTTCTTCTTAACAAACAATACTGGAGCTCCCCACGGTAAAACACTGGGTCTAATAAAACCCTTGTCAAATAGCTCTTGCAACTGGACCTATAATTCTCTTAGCTCCAAGGGTGCCATCCTATACAGTGCCTTAGAGATGGGCATAGTACCAAGCAGAAGATCTATCAAGAACTCAATCTCACGATCAGGAGGAATACTAGGTAAGTCCTTAGGGAAGACATCCGGGAATTCTCTTATAATATGAAGCTCATCCAACTTCATATCAGGTGCCTTGGTGGCCACCACACAAGCCAAAAGGACTTCACAACTTTTCCTCAACATCCGATTTGCATGAAAGCCAGTTACCATCACATCTCCATAAAAGAAGAACTTCGGTTGTCCGTGTATGTTGAGACTACCCTCTTATAATAACAATCAATTGTTGCATGATATTGAAAGAGTAAGTTCATACTCAAAATGACATCAAAATCACGAATGGCTAAAGAAATAAGATCCATCGGTAAATTTCTACCATCCAACTCCACAACTCTAAGATGACATACCTCATGCAGTAAGACCGTGTCCCCAACAGGAGTGGACACAGAAAGACATACTTTTAAAGGTTTTACAGTTATCGATAAGCGATGTAAGAACTCAGGTGAAGCAAAAGAGTGCGTAGAAACAGAATCTATAAGAGTTTTAGTAGGAACAGATGATATAATAATAGTACATTGCACCACAGATGGTGAAGCTTCTGCCTCCTCGCGTGTAAGAGCAAAAACATGCCCCTGAGTAACTGCACCCTGGTCTTGTGTCCTGTTGACTGTAAGCTGTCTCTGGTCCCCTTGATGATTATATTGGCCTTGAGCTGGCCCACCATTACGTGCGGGCAGCCTTTGATTCTGAAATAACGGTTGTGCTTGTTGTCCTCCCGTTCTCCTATTCTTGCAATCAGGGGTTATGTAGCCAATCTTCCCACAAGTGTAGTATTTCCTCGGTGTACCATCGCAATGAAATCCTCGCGAATAAATCTGCCCACATCGGTTACATGTACTTTTGTTTTATTATCTTGTATCATTACCAATACAAGCCTGAGGCTAGTTTTGAGTAAAGGTCTTCTTAGATGGGTTACTACCTCCGAAATTGTTACCTGTTGGTTTCGAATCTCTAAACCTCTTAGGTTGCATCTCTGTACTTCTCTGTGCGTCATCCAGACCATTTTCGGCCAACAGAGCCTTGGTCACCAATTCAAATAAGGTCTTAGTTTTGAACAATGAAACCCTACTACGAATAGTCGGGCGTAGACCTTTTTCAAACAGAACTACTTTATCTTCCTCTTAAACCACGTATTGCAGTGCAAACCTAGACAATTCTATAAACTTTGCTTCATACTCAGCCACTGTCATTCCCTTCTGTTCCAGCATCAGAAACTCCACTTGCTTTTGGTTTTTGATCGCCACCAGATAGTATTTGTCGTTGAACAATTCTAAACAATTTTATATTCTCCTATTTTATATTGGCGTTTCACCATACGCCACCAATGCTCTTCCTGTCCTTCCAACACATAAGTTTCCAACGATACCTTGTGCTCATCAGTACAGCCCAACCTGTTAAAAATCTTCTCCATGCGTAGTTTTCATGTTTTTACGTCATCCGAACTGGTTGACCCCTTAAAGGTCAGAGGATTTGCTTTTAAGAACTTCTCAAATATTGAGCCATTGTCCAAGCCCCTAGGTTGATCTATGCTTGCTTCCCTTTGCTGAGGTTGATGCCCAGTGATCATGCTTGTTAAGGCTTAAAGAGCCTGGTAAGTCTCCTCAGCAATCGGGGCGGTTGGAGGGCAGGGGCTACTGGAGCAGTCGGTGCTAATAGAGTAGCTGGGGCTACTCAAGCCACTGGGGTTACTGGAGGAATGCTAAAGGTATGATCCCCATGAGTATTCTCTGAAGATGCATACCGTGAAGTCACATCACGTCTCGAGCGAGCTATATCACTAAAAATCAATGTACAACATGAACATATGTAAGATAAAGCTAGTCAACTATAAACAATAACTCTGAGGATCCTTGCCTTTACTAATGATACATGCTGGTATAATACGATCCAAAATCTAGAATACTTTAAACTTATAATCTCATACCACTTTTGTCACACCCCAATTTGAGAAAAGTGACAGGCCATAGATCATGTGCCTTGGCCCAATGAACGAAGAAAGCCTAAACATGCAATTAGCTAACCATATGCTAATTAATATAAATTCTCAGGGATTTAATTAATTAAAATCTATAAATATAAATGTGGGACAAAATAGCTCAACTATCTCATCAATGTATCTCAACATCTCATCATAAATGTGTAATTTATTTAAATATGGAAGTAAAAAAATAAATGCATGCATGTCCTAGAGGTCGCATCTTGGATCTCATGAAGTAATCGAGTCCATCAAGAAGCTTCATCAATGGTTACCTGAAATGGTGAGTACAACGTTAGCTAAAACTGGTGAATGAAAGCATGCGTAGTAATATACAGTTCTAAAACAAAGAATTTAAAATATACTTTTAACTGAAACATAATCATGACAAGATATAAGTAGTATAGATAAGCAGGGTGATCACACAATCTATCACTTTCTTTCTGTTCAAAATATTTATATTTTTCTTTCTCTCGTGATCTCGTTAACAAGACGAATCACCAACATATACCTCAAATAGGACAGCAGAGGTGTCCATAATAAATACATCGCATAAAAATGCCAACAGAAATCCACGCATATAAAGATATGCTAACAAGACATAATAATGTCAATAATAATGGACTAGCGAGAAGATCATCAATACATGTATGGGAAACTACCAACAACCACAAGATTCCTCTGGATAAATAAGTAACCAATGCCAAATATCATAAACTCGAGACAGCTTTGGTCCATTGGATCCAACTTTGAATAGGAGTCACCTTAGAATGGCGCTTGGATCTTTTTCCCAGACGATTCTATTTTAGGTCACCGGAAGCTCCAGACTGTCCCTTAAACTGCTGAGCGACTAAAGTCACCACGTAATTTAAACTGAGTCTTTTCCTTAGCAGCCAGAGTCACCTCCATAGAAGGTTTTCCCCTGGACTTCCTCGTGGTCCCAATAAAGAAGTCACATGATCGCTCTATAATAGATGAGAAAGTATTTTATATAACTCATAAGAAAAATATTTGTACCATGATTTTTGTAAGAGAAAGCTAATACAGTACATAAAAGCATTTGAAAGTATATACATTTTCTTTTGTCAATATAATTTGGAAATACGGGAATTTTATTGAAAGATACATAGCATGTAAATCACTCACCTGATATCTAATGCAATGATGATATGAACTATGAGGCAAGGGTAGAATCCACGTCACCCTAATTATGCAATGTAATAGTGCACAATTAATAAATAAGCTAAACTTTACTCTGTGGTTCTAGTGTTAAATTAATCTTTAATTAATTTAATTTATCATTTAAATTAATATCAAAACAGAGGCTAAGCCTTTAGGATTTATTTCAAAACATTTTTCAATATTTTTCGGTGTATGGGTCGACCCAAGTGGTCACTGAGTCGACCCAAATGTGTTATAGGCTGTATGTGACTCAACACAGAAAGG
>JAUTBS010384721.1:0-10333 GCA_032361285.1 Aequorea victoria | reverse complement strand
GGTTTTGAGCCTCCATTACCTATTTGGGTTATTCTTCCTACTTGGACCCATTTAATAATTTTCATAATATTTTAACCTATGAGAAATTATATATTCGGCCCACCTCTTAATTCAATGTTTGGGCCAATTTAAGTTTTAAATCAATTTTGGGCCTCATAGATTAGTTTAGGCATTTTGAGCTAATTTCATTTATTTTATTTTGGGCCTCTCATACATTGGGTTTTATTCTATTTCTTTGGTCTATCTTCTAAGTTGTTATCATATTTTAAGATTTAACTTAAACACATATAATTATCTCTCCATTTGGCCCATTTAATTTTTATATTTTGGATCTCGTTTAGTTGTTGTGCCAAAATTAGTTTTTGGACTTTGAATAGTTTTTTTCTTGGGACTCTATTATTTTCATGTTCAACCTTACTTCAATTCTTTTTTTAAGCCCACTAATCATCTACTTGGCCCTCTTGAAATTCTATATTTTGACCTCATTGTAATTGTTCCATTTTTGGGCCTTATTACTTTGTTGTATCAAAAAATTGTTCTTGAGCTTGAATAATTTTTCTTGAATTTAAACTAATTTATTTGGGCCTTAATTCTAGTCTTGAGCCCATAATCAACTCCATATGTTCATAATCTTCTTGAATTTTCTCTTTCTAATTCCATCCACATAACTTCCTTTGAAAGAGTCCAACCTTACTCAAACTTTTCTTTATCTAGGTCTTTTTGTTGGATCTATTTCACTTGTCATCTTTCATTCTTTTATTTCGGTCTTAGGGTTTCAAACACAAACCTCTTAGGGTTTACTTTCATTTCCATGAGCTTTCATGGTTATGAAGATATATAGTGTTACAATTCGCGCTGGGAAGGGGACTGTGATTGGATGGTCCATACAAGGGTCCAACCATGTAATGAATTTTTTTTTCTTAAGAAGTTTGAGAATGTACACATACGAGGTTCACCTATTCGTACATCTAATAATCCTCGACTGTCATCTGATTTAGTTCGTGGCTTGATAGTTGGAGATGTTCGGACTAAACCTCTTAAACAGACGGTTTATGTGCTTTATGAATTCAAATCACAATATGAGTTTGACATTAGTTACCATGTAGCTTGGTCGGCGGTGGAGAATGCAAGGGATGAAATTTTTGGAGACTATTCGTTGTCACTCAATCAACTCTAGTGGTATGTTGAGGTTGTAAAAAATAGTAACTTTGGTAGTTCCATAGTGCTGGAAATAGATGCCATGAGACAGTTTTTTCAGAAGTTATTTATTATGTTTCATGCATGTGTCAATGGGTTCAACCATTGCCGATCGCTTCTATTTTGGATGACACATTTTTGAAGGGCAGAGCTAAGGGTATTATGCTTTCTACTACAGCAAAGGATGGAAATCAAGGTACATTTTTATATGTTTTTAAATTTAAATGAGATATTCATAATAGGAAAATATTTACATTTGTAAATTGGTAAACAATAAATGTGGATTTCATAATAGTGCAACTTTCCCATTTTCGACAATCATAAATAGGAAATGAGAATTTTGTAATAGTGCAATATTCCCATTTATACAATTTAACGCAGTAATGAGAAAATCATAATACTACAATAATCTCATTTGTTATGTCTGTTACAGGATTATTCCCCGTATGTTTCACTATAGTTGACTCCGAGAATAGTAATGATTGGCTTTAGTTCGTAGAACAACTATCTAGAATTGTGGAACGAAACAAGAATATAACATTCTTGACTGACCATAATTCGGGATTGTTAAAAGTTGTAGCTTTGGTATTTTCATCAGCTTACCACGAATATTGTTTGTTTCATTTGAAGGGTAACTTGAGGAACCATTTGCGGGGTTTTCAAAATTCTTTCAAAGAGAAGATGATACACTAGTTTGTGAAGTGTGCTTATACCCCGGCAAAAGGATCATTCCATCATATGCTGGACGATTTGAAGTGTGAGGGTGGTAATAAGTTCAAATTCTTCTTGCACGATCTTCCATTTGAGCATGGAGCAATCCGTATTTTGAAGGACATCAGTATGGTGAAATAAGTTGAAATGCGATCGAGTCATTTAATACTTGGATACAAAAATGTCATCTGTCGATTACGAATATGGTTGACACCATAAGGATGAAATTAATGAACCAAATGGTTACAAGGAGGGTAGTTGCAAGAAAATAGTGAGCAACTGTATGCCCGGTCATTGATAAGGAGTTGTACACTAGCTTCAATGAATCTAGGCCGTGGGTTGTTAGCTCCTCAGGGATTGATGTATTCAAGGTTCATTCGCACCCATCTGTATCATTCGATTTGGTTAGGCATACTTGTTCTTCCTGCCAGTGGCAATTGAACAAGTTTCCTTGTTCACATGTTGTTGGGGCTATAAAAAAGACTGAGAATGACTTGAAATCATATGTTGACCCGTATTACCTTATCCACAGTGACACCCCGATTTTTCATAATATCTAGAGCGATAATAAACTACATTTTCATGGAAGACTTAATAAAATTACTCATCCAATCCAAGACATCGTACGAGCAAACTTAAAATATTACATCCCAAGGTTTAAAACATAATATAAAAGAGACTGAAAAATTAAAATTGTTCAACGGTGCAGAAAGTAAACATAGAATCTAAACTGGACATAGTTAAGTAATCCACGGCCTATGTTGCTCATCCTGATGATTCCCCACGTTCTCATAAGTTACTTTGGAACTTGGCATGAAACACCATGAACTGTGAAGCCAAGAGAAAATAATACCAAAAATAACAAAATTCTAGCATAACACATATACATATTTGTAAAGAAACAATACAATAAAATCAGTAAAGTACAAAACATATGGGAATTATATTCCAATTAATTTCAAATTCTAATTTTGTTAACTAAGTGATTTCTATGATCTATTTAACCGAAATGGACCATCCTATCTCAGACCACACAAATATGGACTCCTCGGCTGATCAACACCCTCCTTGCAGTCGAGATATCATCTTAGTTGATTTTCTTACTCTATAGGGATATTCTTGAGGTACGGGTGTAGAAAAGTAACAGTACTAATAACCATGAGCAAACATAAGTGAACCATCCAGTTCAATTGCCAATCGACCCACCAATACACCAAAAGCTACCTTAGTGTGATGATTCGAAGCTGGTTCCATTCTTGGATTCACATAATTCATATTTTAATCAAGCTTTATTTTCCATAAGATCCGCCCATGATATAGGTTTGAGCGGAAATTTATTACCCAGCTCGTCAATATTGTGAGGCCATCCAAAAAACTGCAACAAATCATTTCATTCCGGGAACATGACAATTCATAATAATCCGAAAACTTGCCCGTTCATTCATTTAAATCATTTATCACGTAATAAGTTTAGTGAAGCAAAACCCATATTCTAACCCAACGATGATATTTAACTAACATTTCATGAACATAATTGTAAAATCAAGTAAAATTTTAAAATTTTAAAATGAAAATAATGAGTTAATTAATTTAAAATAAACCAATTAAATGAAAATATAACTAATTAAACTAACATAAACTAGTTGATTAAAAAGATTCTGAAATATTTCATAATAAGATAAACCTAATTAGATTACTATTATTATTATTATTATTAAATTAATAAGGGAGGAATAACCAAAAAGAAATAAGGAGAAGAGATTGGAATTCAGCAGCTAAGGAATGATAAAATTTTTAAATGGGGAAGTCAAGCCGTGTATCTCTAAAGAGATGAAAGTCAGTTTTGGAAGATAGGGGCGTATGAGTGAAAACAAGGAAGGGAATCCCTAATTTCATAGGCATCATCCCATCTTAAATGAGACTTCTCCTCCCCCAGGAGAACCACCTCATTCCTCTCTACAAACCTCCTCTCAGTCTCCCTCTCTCCCTCTGCGAGTCTCCTTTTCCTCTGCCCAGCCACAGAACACCACCGTGCCACCACCACCATCATTGACGTGGACCACCACCTAGCACAGCCAACCACCACCGTAGGCATCATCTGGTTCTCTGGTTCGTTACCCCTCACATCCTCTGTTTTAGTTTTATATTACAGAGATGTATGTATACTCATAAGTATAAATCACCGTCATGTAAATAGGTAATTAACCCTCTGTTAATTCCATCTTTAATACATAGAAATATAATACGAACACATGTAGATGTGAGAAAACACCACATACACGGATTAAGAATAGAAAAGATTCAGAATTATTGATATATTATTGTAAGTATATAATTGGTATATTTATATATATATATCACTATGGTTGTATAAAACAAATGGCTAAAAGCTTAATCTTTAATGATTATAAACATTGTAAATGTTTGATTAACCCTCAATCACAAATATATGCAAGAGATCCTAGTATATATATACATTATATATATTACAGTATATATATCATCTGTATATAATATATATGGAACAGACAATCTAAGTATATGATATACAATAAAAATATATGATTTTATATAAATAACCTTCGAAATATGATAGGATAATCATTAGTAATGTTAATGGAGAAGAAAAGAATGAGAAAAATCATAAAAATCTCAAGTTTCAGAACCATTAATGGCCGTTCCGAAATCTGGGTCGACTCACACGTAGGTCGGGTCAACTCACGTGCCTTTGAAAATGAAAACTATGGCCTCTGGAGTTTTTCATCCGGACGAATCCCACCAGCGTCCGGACGTTTATGTTCTGTCTGGACGGAGCCCGTTCCTGAAGCATGAAGAGTCGACTCACAACCAATGGTGTCGACTCATGGATGCCTGTTTCACCTTTGGGTCGACTCAGAGGCCTTTTGGGTTGACTCACAGTGCCTTGTTATACCTTTGTGTCGACTCACAGCCCCTAGTGTCGACTCACAGCGACTTGTTTTCCTTTGGATCAACTCATAGCCTTGTTGTGTCGACTCAAAGCCTTCTATAATACCTTTGGGTCGACTCACAACCCCTGTGTGTCGACTCGCAGTGTTAAAAAATCTTAGAAAATGTTCCAAAATAAATTCTAGGGCTAGGCTCTATTTGAGAATTAATTTAAATGATAAATTAAGTTAATTAATATTTAATTAAACACCAAAAACAAATGTTGGAATTATTAATGGGGTTAAGAGTTCGTTTGGTAGCTAGATTGGATTATTTAGCTTAATTATTGATTGTGCACCATTACATTGCATCATCGGGGAGACGTGGATTGCATCATTTGCTTTTACATTTCATCAGTTCAATGGATATCAGGTGAGTGAATATGTATGCTACATACTTTCAATAAAAAAACCCCGTATTCCCCAACTGTTTAGCTAAAAATTATATATGTATGCTTTTAAATTCTTTTATGCACTGTATTATCTTTCGCTTATAAAAATTATGGTAAAAATATTTAAAAAGAGATACAATATTTTATCATCTATTATGGTGCGATCATGAGTTTATATTGGGACCATGTGAAAGTCTAAGGAAAAGCCCTCTACGGAGATGACTCTAGCTAACTAGGGAACAGACCCGGCCTGGAGACTTGGGTGACCCTAGTTGCTCAACAGTTTAAGGGACAGTCCGGGGCCTCCGGTGACCTAAACCGGAATAATCAGGGGAAAAGACTAGGCGCCACCCTGGGTGACTCCTGTTCGATATTGAATCCAACGGGGCAAAGCAGCCCCGAGTTTATAATGATTGGCATTGGTTACTCTTTTATACCCAGAATATTATTCCTGAGGTTTGTTGATGGTTTGCCACCTTATTGTATGATCATATCGCTATACCAGTAATATGGATATTATTATGTCTTATTGGCATATCTTTATATGCGTGAATATTTATTGTTGACATATCTTATATGTATGATTTTTGTTGTGGACACCCCTGATGTCCAGTGTGGGATTATGTATAAAAATATTTTGATAAAAAGAGAGTATTGGGTTGTGTGTACACCCTGTTTATGTATATTGTTTATACCTTGCCATGATTATATTTTAATTTCCCAGTTTTAGAACTGTACACTACTATGCATACTTTCATTCACCAGCATTGCTAACGTTGTACTCAACCATTTCAGGTAATCAGTGATGAGGCTAGAGGATGGACTCGAATGCAGCGTGGAATTCAGGATACGACCTCTAGGAATATGCATTTTATTTATTTCTGCTTCCGTATTTGAATAAATTAAATATTAAATTATTGGGTTGTTTATCTCAGAGTTAAATTTATGGATTTGAATTGTTTAAATTCTGTGAAATGATTAATGTTTAGCATATAGTTAGCTAATTTTATGTTTAGTCTTTTTTGGTTCATTGGGCCAAGGCCCATGATCCATGGCCAGTCACCTTTCTCAAATTGGGGTGTGACACTTAGTACCTCCCGGATGAATGTTATACCCAGAACTGTGAATTTTGGTCAGAATTTCATTCCTTACCTCACTACTGGCAGGTACGCATACCCGATCTTTGAATTTGAGAACTCCATCGTCACTGATACTGAAATTCTTAACCTCTCCTTTGTGTAGCTCTTCCACATTCCTCTTGCATTGAAGATCATCCTATTGAGCCACACAAACTCTCTCCAGTAAGGTCGGCCTCACTGTCAACTGACTACACAAGACTATTTTTCCATGTTCTATAATCTCTATACCCATCCTCCTCAAATCTTATACTAAATGATGTTGAATTGTTAATGACGCCGAGCTACCTCCTGAAGACTTCCTTCTCAAAACATCGGCTATCACATTCGCTTTTCCTGAATAGTAAAGTATCTCGACATCGTAGTCCTTCAACCGTTCAAGCCATCGCCTTTGCCTCAAGCTGAGCTCCTTCTGAGTGAAGACATACTTCAGACTCTTATGATCAGTGTATATCTCATAAGATTCCCCATATAAGTAGTGTCGCCATATCTTCAATGCGAAAATAATAGTTGCCAACTCCAAATCATGCGTAGGATAATTCTTTTCATGAACTTTCAACTGGCGTGAATCATAAGCTATCACCTTATCATGTTGCATCAGAATACAATCCAAACCTTGATGTCATGTGTTACTGTATATCACAAAATTACCACCTTCAGTTGGTAATGCTAGAATTGGTACTGAAGTCAACCTTTGCTTAAACTCTTAAAAATTGTGCTCACATTTATACGTCCATTCATACTTCACTCCTTTCCGAATAAGGCTGGTAAGTGTTAGGGCAATACGAGAAATTTTTTCCACAAACCATCGATAATAGCCCGTCAGTCCCAAGAAGCTACATGTCTTAGTCACTAACGTCGATCGCGGCCAGTCGACAATCGCCTCAATCTTGCTGGTATTCATAGATACTCCATTCTTACTGACCACATAGTCAAGAAAAGATGCATTATCCAGCTAAAATTCACACTTGCTGAACTTAGCATACAACTTCTTCTCCCTCAGAGTCTGAAAGATTTCCCGTAAATGTTCATCATGCTTCTCCTTGCTTTTAGAGTAGATTAGAATGTCATCAATGAACACTACTATAAAGCAATCCAACTGTGGTTTGAAAACTTGATTCATCAAATTCATGATTGCCGCTGGAGCATTGGTCAAACTAAAAGGCATAACCAAGAACTCATAGTGGCCATAACGAGTCCTAAAAACTGTCTTCGAAATGTTCACCTCCTTGACTTTTAGTTAGAGACAATCAGACCGTAAGTCAATCTTGGAGAACACTTTAGCACCTTACAATTGATCAAACAGATCATCAATGCGCGGCAGAGGATACCTATTCTTGACAGTAACCTTATTCAACTCCCTGCAATCAATGCACAGCCGCATCAAACCATTCTTTTTCTTTATAAACAACACTGAAGCTTCCCACAGTAAAACACTAGGTCTAATGAAACCCTTGTCCAAAAGCTCTTGTAATTGTGCCTGCAACTCTCTTAGCTCCAAAGGTGTCATTATGTACGGTGCCTTAGAAATAGGCATAGTACCAGGCAAAAGATTGATCATGAACCCAATCTCACGATCTGGAGAAATACTTGGTAAATATTCGAGAAAGACATCCGAGAATTCTCTTACAATATGGAGCTCATCTAATTCCATCGTTGGTACCTTGGTGCCCACAACACAAGCCAAAAGGCCTTCACAACTCGTTCTCAACATTTGATTTGCATGAATGGTAGATAACCTCACGTCTCCCTGAAAGAAGAACTTAGGTTGTCTGGGTATGTTGAAAACTATCCTCTTGTAATAGCAATCAACGATCGCATGATATTTGAACAGTAAATCCATGCCTAACATGATATCAAAGTCACGAAGGGCTAATGATATAAGATCTACTAGCAACATCTTATTTTCCAACTTCACTATGCCCAAACGACATATCTCATGTAGCAAACCTGTGTTCCCAACAGGAGTGGACACAGAGAGACATACATCCAAAGATTCTACCGCAATAGATAGGAGATACAAGAACTCAGGTGAAGCAAAAGAATGCATAGAACCTGAATCTATAAGAGTTTTAGCAGGAACAGATGATATAATGATAGTACCTTGCACCACAGATGGTGAAGCCTTTGCCTCCTCGCGAATAAGAGCAAAGATACGTCCCTGAGTAACTACATCTTGGCCTGGTGCCCTGTTGACTGTAGGCTGCCTCTGGTCTCCTTGACGATTATACTAGCTTTGAGCTGGCCCATTGTTACGTGTAGGAGGCCTCTGATTCTAAAAAGACTGATGAGCTTGTTGTCCTCCCATTCTCTTATTTCTGCAATAAGTGGACATGTGTCCTCTCTTACCATAATCAAAACACGTATTTGTTGTACCATCGCAATAATGTCCACGATAATGGACCTTTCCATATTGGTTGTATAGATTCCAAGTCTGTTGTCCAGCATTCCCATTAGTCTGAGTCTGTGGCTGGTTCTATATCCAAAGAGCATAAAGAATTCTTTTCCCGGAGAGGTGGACTTGGTATGACGGCCTCCTCTAGGCATATGTAGATACTGAGATCATAACAAGGGGAAATGGTGTCAACATAGTTCAAATTCTGTGGGGGTGGGTTCATGTGGTTCGACAATGGATTGGTAGTTACATTAGGTTTGACGGCTGTTGGGGGCGGGATCACCTTGTTGTCAATGAGATCCTAAATTTTATGCCGAAGCCTTATACAGTTGTTGATCGCGTGCCCATTCCTCTAATGGTAGGCACAGTATAGCCCATGGTTAAATCTGATTGCAAGCAGGTCAAGAAGAGGCATTAGGTCAAGGGGCTTAATATGTCCTCTCTCCACCAATCTAGGGAATAAAGTGGAGAATGACACACTTAGCGGAATGAATACCCTTCTCGAAAGTCTGGATGCGTATGATGGGTTGGCTTGACTTTGTTGGGGATTGAGAAGGTTAACTTCTGCAGCCCTCGATGCATTATTTTGAGGAGGGTTATTGCTGGCTTGGTTGGTTTGGTAGTTGTTCTGATTCTGATAAGACCTCCTGGGCTTCTGACTTTGGCTAGCTTCTGTTCTCCCAATCTCCTCTATCTGGAGGGCATCCTTAATATGGATTCCTGCATCAAATAGATGCTCGAAAGTCACGAGCGACTGAGTGATCAGGTATTTCCTGAACTGGGGTTGCAGGTTCTTTACCACCACCCAGACCTGTTCCTTTTTTATCGGTTGATTGGTTATCTTTGCAGCCTTGCCCCTCCAGCGGGTCAAAAAGTCCATAAAAGATTTCCTAACATTCTATTTGGTGGTCTTCAGTTCCCTCGCTATTATGTCCAACTGGATATTGTAACTGTACTGCCCGACAAACGCAGTGGCGATGTCTTCCCAGCTCCTAGTGCCTTCTAGAGATAGAAACCATCATTGGGCATCCCCTGATAAAGACCTATGGAATAATTGTGCCTTCAACTGATCGTCAAATTCCCATAGGGGCCAAAGTATCGACATATATCTACAAATAGATCTGGGGATCCCCGGTGCCATCGAGTTTTTCCATATCTGGTATCTTAAATTTGTTCGGCAACTTGGCGTCTGTGGGGATCCCGCCCTCTATCGCCTTTCTTTTTTTCTTCCCATGTCCCTCACATGGACGAACGTGTGTATGCAGAATGAAACCACGGGAAGAAAGGAAAGAGGGATTTTCCCTCAAATGTGCGTCCGTTGTTAAAGACTGCATGGTTTTTGGAGTCGCCACTTGGTTTTCGAATAAACCAAAAAGTCTTTCAAGGCAAACTAGTCCGTCCTTACCAGAGTTTAGGATTCAGGAGCTAGGGTCCGAAAGGGGAAGGTGTTAGGCACCCCTCTCGCCCGATCCGAGGATCGGCCTCTACTTAACCGTTCCGTTTTATTTTTGTCTTAAATTTATTAAAAGTAACACA
>JAUTBS010384610.1:0-10333 GCA_032361285.1 Aequorea victoria | reverse complement strand
AAGAATTATCTTTTGTTTATCTTTCTTTTTGGGGAATGTAATTAATAGTGTAACATTGTTAAGGCGGAGTGCCTCTTTTGAATGTTGAGATATTACGATGGGCTCAGGTGTGAAGTCTTTATAATAAAAAAAAAATGCTTGAAGTTTGCGTTTGATGTCGTGTGTGATGGGTTGAATACTCATCCTCAGGATTCCATGCTCGGTGGTCGGGGCGAGGCCTGACAATCATGAGTCGACTCATAGACCTTTTCGTCTAAGCCATTTTTTCAAACTTGTGTCGACTCACAGAAGACCATGAGTCGACTCAACTAAGATTTTTTCTTCGAATTCGTTGACAGCTTATTTGTGTCGACTCACAGCATCCATGAGTGGACTCACAAGCTCGGGAATATAAATATGTTCTGAGGACCCAAAAATCATTTTAAAATCAAAATTTCTCCCTCTATCTCACGTGAGTCGAAACCTCAGTGTCGCCCCTCCTCTACTTTCTCAACTCAGACCTCTGACAACGATCACATCAGTCCATCCTCTTCTCTCCTTGATTGTCGCCATCAACAGATCTTAAACCCACAACAGAACCCCCAGATCTTGACAAAATGGAGAAGCCCTAGGTCCACCATAACCGTTTTCTCAATCTCTCTCTTCCGTTGACTCAGAATTTGATTCTCCGATGGATCCTTCAATTCCTTCCAAAAGATCAAAGAAACGTTCATTTAATCAAGGAGAAGGCTTATCCAAAAGGAAGAAGACCAAAAAGGGGAAATCACCATCTTCGGTAAATCAACAGGTCTGTTAAGACCATGTTATACAAGCTAAGTATGAAAAATACCTTTTCTCTCGTGAAGTCCCTAACAGAAGGTGCATAGACTTCCAATTTTTTGATGAAATTAGAATGCACTTCAGAGCTTGGTTTATCGAAATAGGTTGGTACTCCTTTGCCACAATTAAGGAACCAATTTACCCAAACCTCTTCCGCATAACCTACACCCATATGCATCCTACAAATAAAGATAACGACCTATCTTTGAGTATTTGGGTTAGGGGTAAGGAAATAATGCTTGGTGATAATCTTGTCAACCGGCTACTAAATGCCCCTAATGGCACACACACCTACTAGATTGCCACCAAAAGAAATACAACTATCCAGAAGTTCCCATTAAGGATTTCATTTTCCTAATCACTGGACGAAATGACATTAACCCCGATAAACTCTTTGAAGCTATTCTTCTTCTCCCCGAATACTGCCTTCATCATCATATGGTAAACCATATAATTTTGCTCCAAGGTGAAAAATTTAGAGATGTCACCTTCATCCAACTTTTTGTGATGTGGTGCATTATCCACAAGGAACCCATTAACTTTGGCCACCTTATCCTCTCCAACATGTGGAAGGTCGCCCAAACAAAAAAGAACATTCCTCCGCACGACATGCTTTGGACCAAAATTTTCAAGTACCTTAAAGTAAACCTCAAAGACACCCTCTGCATTCCCTTTCACCACACTCACACCTATAATAAGTCCACCCTGAAAAGCATGAGACTTGTAGAAATTGACGGCCAATGGGTCAAGCCATCCCTCGACACTAACTCTCAAGCCATTGTCCCATCCTCTTTACCCTCTGACTAACCCACAGCTCCACCATCCACTGCACCATCCCATGATTAACCCTCCACCTCTGCTCCTCCTCTATCTCAGTCCAACATCCCTCCTTCTGACCTTGAGGAGATGAAAAACCAAATAAAGCTCCTTCTTGACATAAACATCTCATCCAATCAAGAAATAAAGAGACTTCATGACAGATTAAATGTCTATGAAGCTCAAAATGAGGAGTTCAAAGAACAACAAACTGAACTGGTGCATGAGTAGCTCCGACTAAACCAAATCGTGAAGGAACTAAACCAAGTAATGGACGGTGCCTGCCAATCAGGCAACAACATAGGTATGTCCTTATAGCAGAGCATCAATCAATTCATAGCTACCAGCAAGCTCTTGATCCAAAGTGTACGTCACGAGTACGATCAAGGTACTACAGGAAAAATTAATATTGTTATGCACATGATTCATGAATTCATGGGTTGGGTAGAGGTTCGCCTCGAGATTGCCTCTAAAAGGAATGAGTGTGCGCAACGAGAAACTCGTCAAAGAGAAGTTGCTCCTGCCCCAGGCATTAAATTAGCAAACATCTCTGCTCAATAATTTAGAGCTGCCACTACCATCCAACATGAGCCTGTCTCAAGGAAAGGAAAGGAGAATGTGACTGCAAAAGAAAAGAAGAAACGGAAGTAGTTCACTCGTGACTCCTCCATCTTTGATACTTTCGAACAAGAAGATAAACAAGACAGCGCCGTCAATGAAAGGAAGCGAAAAGAGAAGAAAGGCGAACACTGGACAAAGAAATTAGATGACGAGTTCTTCTGAATTTTCCTTCTTCCTTCCTGGTTTTGTTTAACTTAGGCTGTGTAAATTCTCAGAACAAACATTAGTACTTTTTCTTCCTTTTAGATATGTCGATGTTTCATTATTATCTCATTTCTCTATATGCATATTTTTATTTTTTCTTTGACTAAAGGAGAGAAAAATAAGAAACTTCACTAAGTTTACTTTTTGAGATGACAAAGGGGGAGAAAAAGTTAAGAAAGATAAGGAAAGTTAAGAACAAAAAACTAGATTTACATCTAGGAAAGATAACTAGGTTTCGTCTTACAGATTTGAATATCAAATGGAAATACTATCATACTCAAATTGCGCTTATTGATTAATTGTGATTATTGATATGATAATGTATTAGTTGAATGAATGAATGTATGATTGAAATGTTGTGTTGAAATTCATTTAAAATAGGAAGCACCTCTTGAGGGGGAGTTTTTTTAAAACAAATATCACTTTTCAAAAAGCGTTTCTTAACAATGTTTGTCATCATAAAAAAGGGGGAGATTGTTAACCCCAAGATTTAAAATCAATTTATTAATTTTAATTATAAAAACCAAAAATTCTAGAAAGTTTAAAATAAATGTTTTATAAGCTCCAAAATTTTAAGAAAAATATATAAATGATTTAAATGATTTCAAACAATGCATTGACAAGTTAAACATGATCTATTGTGTTAATTATAATTATTGTTTATATCTTGTCATATATTCTTTAATTAATCATCAATTTTTTTTAAACGATTATCTAATAGGTTAACACCAATGATTGGGGTTGATCCTGTATTTGACAATATTTAAAGTAATTTCAAGTATTAAAACAATAGTTCAAATAATTATAACATGATTAAAATCCTTCTCAAATAGAGCCTTATCACAGAAAACAAAATAAAGCATTTTACAAACCCATGAGTCGACCCAATCACAAAAGCTCTCTGTACTTTTAATAGGTGTAGCAATGAGTCGACCCAACTCCATCTATGATTCGATCCACACAAGTTAGCTCTCTATATCTCTAATAGGCGTAGCAATGAGTCGATCCAAACTTCTCATGAGTCGACCTAAATAAGCTAGCTCTCTATATCTATAATAGGCATAGCCCTGAGTCGACCTAAAGTTTTCATGAGTCGACCCAATTCACTTGGCTCTTTGGATCTCTAACTGGCGTAGCCATGAGTCGACCCAAACTCTCTACGAGTCGACACAAATCAGTTAACTCTCAATAGCCATGAGTCGACCCACTTTATTCATGAGTTGACCCAAATAAATTATGAGTCAACCCAATGCATTCATCCCTCACAAGAACCAACTATGAGTCGACCTAAGTGCAATGAGCTGACACAGAAGCAATATCAGTCGACCCATAACATCAAGTCTCCACAGGGACTCTCATGAGTCGATCTACTGGAGCTGCCTATCAAACAATAGAGACGAGATTAATTTGAGTCGACCCAGATTATGTGTGAGTCAACTCACTGAAGTAGTAATCTTCTCCAAGGTATTTGAGTCGACCCAAACTCACTTTGAGTCGATCCAAAGTTACGCATATATCATTTTTAGTGAGATTTACTAAGAATCTCGGCCGTATCTCAGAGCATTAAATGCTAGGATTTGATCATCAACGACTATATTCAGGCACGAATTAATATGGGAATTTATTTCAGTATCAATCTCAAGAAGATATCTCAAAATGTTAAAAAAGAGAACTCAAGATCGTATCAATTAATTACAAGATATCGCTACAGTAAAATCAGATTTGATATACAACATCATTATTCAAGTTCGAATTTGGAATCAGATTTGATTGGTGAATCAGTCCAAAAGAAGACAATGATAGAAATTAATTGCAAATCACTCTTCAGTATCAAGATCATTAAACACAAAGATTTATCTCAAAGGTATGATTGAAGCTAATGTCTATATAAAGACATCATTTCTTAGAAAAGAAGTAGAAAAAGAGAGAGAGACCCAATAATACACCAGATCAGATTATTTATCTATCAATCACTCTTTCTAATAGAGAAATCAGAAAAAAGGAGATAAAATCTTGTATCACTCATTCAAGATCAGAAACAGATTCTCTCATTTATTATTCAGAAAAGATCTAGCAACTACTATTCATCATCTTGCTCATGGATTTTCCTTCACAATACTACAGCGTAAAAATCAACTCTTCACAGAGAGTAAGTCTTTTGTTACAACTCATTATAAAAGTAAGAGTGAGTCACCTTACACTATTCTTTGTGTGGTTTAGCACACAAAAAGAAAGATCACAAGTGCTAAAAGTCTAAGGACTTTAGAACGTAGCTTGGTGAGTTTTTGAAAAGGCTTGGAACATTAAATCACAAGTGCTAAAAGCCTGGAGGCTTTGGAATGCAGCTTGGTGAGTCTTATGTAAGAAGCTAAAGCAGAAATCACAAGTGCTAGAAGCCTGGTGACTTTGAAATGTAGCTTTGTGATAGCTTGTAAAAGGTCTGAAATACACCCATAAGTGCTCTTAGATGGTAGAAAATCTCAAGAGGAGCTTGAAGAGTGAACGTAGGATAGAATAGCCGAACCACTATAAAAATAACGGTGTCATCTCTCTCTCTATCTCTTTATTGCCATTATAATTATCTGTGATTATATATATCTATATATATTGCTTATATTGTTTAAACTGCTTTTAAACTAAAAAGGATTTTTAAAAGATCCTATTCACCATCCTCTAGGATCATTCTTCGAAAAACACAGCACTTAACCAGTTCATCAGCAAGTCGTCCGACAAATGCTGACCGTTCTTTCAGCTTTTGCAAAAAAAGATGCAGTTCCAATGGGACAAGGAATGCAACCAGGCACTCGGGGAACTCAAAACATATTTGTCCCAGCCCTCTCTCCTAACAACCCCTGCGATGGGAGAGGACATGTTCCTATACCTGGCGGTCTCCTAGCACGCAGTGAGCGCGGTTCTAGTCAAAGAAGAGAACAAGGAACACCAGCCAGTGAACTACATAAGCAAGATGCTGCTGAAGGCTAAATCACGATACCTTCCTCTAGAAAAGCTTACATTTTCCCTTGTGACAGCCTCTAGAAAACTCATGCACTACTTTCAAGCGCATCCGATCACCGTACTCACTAAAGGCCATCCATAGGAAAGCTGACCTATCTGGATGGCTAGCTAAATAGATAATTGAGCTTGGCGACTTCCACATCAAATACCAGCCTAGAGCCGCAATAAAAGTGCAAGTCCTGGCCGACTTTATTACAGAATTCGCACCTCACCATGGTCGGCCCCAAGAATGCACCAGCTCGGCCGAAGTCCAGCCCATGGCCGAGCCAAGAAAGCCGAGCACATTTGAAGCATGGAAAATGTTCATCGGTGAGGTATGGAAGTTGTACATCGATGGCTCCTCGAACGAAAGGGGAGCATGACTCGGGATCGTACTCATCTCACTAGAGGTTGTGACGATGAAATAGTCAGTGAGACTCGAATTCCAAGCATCCAACAACAAAGCTAAGTACGAGGCAATGATCGTCAGACTACGAGCCACACAGCAGCTGGGGGTAAAAGACCTCATCCTTTACACCGACTCACAGTTGGTGGCCAGCTAACTCATCGGGGAATACCAGGTAAGGAATGCGAGAATGAGCAAGTATGTAGAGGTGGCTTGGGAACTATTCAAGGACTTTGACTCATTCAAAATTAAATAAATAGGGAGAAGCTAAAAGAGCCACGCTGATGCCCTGGCTTGCCTGGCCTCAGCCCTCAGGCCTGGCGGGCAGAGAATGGTCACCATCTATCACCTACAAGACCATAGTATAAAGGGCAAAGAGGTCTTGGTCATGACGGAGCTTGGTCTGAGCTGGATGGATCCAATCATTGCCTACTGATCTGAGCTTAAAAGTGCATTTTTAAGCCATTCAACGTACAATTTTATGTCTTTGAGTCGTTAGTATAATGTGTGTTTTAGTGTATTTTCGTGCAGCATTAGGTACATCGGAGCATTTGACAAAAGTGGGGTTAAGAGTAAAAAATAATGCAGAAGGAAGCAAAAGTGCAATCTGGGGTCGACTCATGAGCCATAAAAGTCATGTTGGATCAACTCAGAGGGATACAAGGCACTGGGGGTCGATACAAGAAGTTGTTGGGTCGACACAAGGGGGAAGGAACAAGCTACTAGACTTTTTCGTCCGGATGCAGTGCCAAATGCGTCCGTATGCTCGATCGCTCGAGCAGTCTTCCAAGTTCTAATTTTGAACGCTCGAGCGAACAAGCCACTGGGCATTTGCGTCCGGACGCTCGTCGGCGAGGAAAACTTCTATTTTTAATTCATGCGCGAGGCTTTTGGGAGGGGGTATAAAAAGGAACTTATTTTCAGTTTCTAGGGTTGGTTAGTTGCAAAGAATAGACTAAGAAGGCTGCTAGGGTTCAAGAGGGAAGGAGGAGATCGATCAATGGCGCATTCATTCGGATCATCATCTTCATTTGTCTCAACGATGAGCGGCTAGGTTTTTCTTCTAGGGGTTTTGATGAAACCCTAACTTTTATAATGTAGTTTTTTATTTTAGTTTTGGATTACTATTCTAGCGGATCATTTATTGTATAACACTCTTGCTTATATTTTATTCTCACAATCGAATATGGTTTTTTATGGTTTTCTATCTTTTGTTTGTTATCCTTTTCTGTGATTAGAATAACGGCGTGTTATGCAATGTTTCTTTATGCCTCGTTGAGTGTGTGTTACGATAGATTATGCTTGGAGAAGACGCGTTGTGACATGACTCGATCATGGACACAACTCGTGCTAATCTAGATAATCTATGTCGACGTCATTCCTTCGAATCTTCTTGACACATCAGTAGGGCTTGTAGCCATAATGATGGCTTGAATGATCTGTGTGAATAGGTTTAAAACTATTTTAAAATCTACAATTACTAAGCTAGGGTGGATTCGTGTTCCCTAGATATCTTTCAATTAATTTCAATCTAATTTAATTGCTTTCTTTAGTTTAAACAAAAATTTCCCCAATTTTCACTTCCCACTTTGGAATTAATAATAGAATTAATTAGGAAAATAGATAGTTTAGCCTTTTTATCCCTATGGAACGATACACGATCTTATGCACTATTCTACGGAGTAGCTCGTTTAATGGATCTTTTATAAATATTATTTTTGATCACGCACGACACCGATCGAATTTTGGCGCCGTTGTTGGGGACAATAAGCACGGCTATTTATTTTTACGATTAATTTCTTTTTAATTCTTAGTTGGGTTCATTTTATTTGCTTTCTAAATTTTTGTTTTTGTTTTTTTTTTTTCAAGTGTTTGCGCGGAATATTGATCACCAGTGAGCATACGAGCTTGCAGCGCAAAGCGGGAAGTAGCTTTCCCTACAAAGCACTGTGAGCTATTTCATTAATAATAGTGATAATATTCTTGTACTAGGGTGTTAGTAGACTTGCATTGTGGGTGTTGTGTTGTGGATGCCTGGTCGAAGGTCTTGTTACCCTGAATTGCTACCAATTGACTTAGTAATTGAATAGACCCTTAGGACCAACCGATCACTCTCCCATCGTCTTAGACGTGAACATTCGAGTCACATCCAAGACATGGATCCACAAAAATCACAGGCTAGACAACTGAGGGAGTACTTCACTCCATCTTCCTACACGTCCCCAACTTGCATTAGGCTGCCAGATGTGGCAGCCGCTCACTACGAGATTAAGTCAAATACCATACAAATGCTTCCCTTATTTTATGGACTTAACAACGAAGACCCCTACAAACACATAGACGAAATCCTGGAAGTGTGTTTGACTATTAAAATCCAACACTTCACAGATAATGCCTTGAGATTGCGTTTATTTCCCTTTTCCCTCAAGGATAAAGCCAAACATTGGCTCAATTCTTTGACGGGAATTGCAATAACAACTTGGGCTCAACTACAACAAGAGTTCTTAAAAAAGTACTTCCCCATAGGTAAAACTAATCAAGTTCGTCGAGCCATCACTAGCTTTTCACAGGCTGATGGCGAACAATTTCACGAAACATGGAAAAGACTTAAAGAACTAGTCAGAAAATGTCCACATCACGCTGTGCCTAAATGGCAACTTGTGCAGTGTTTTTATGACGGTCTGTCATCTCAACATCGTCACATGATTGATGCCTCATGTGGGGGGACGTTTATGATGAAAAGTGAGGACGAGACATGGGCATTGTTTGGAAATCTGAGTGAAAACTCTCAGCATCATGCCTCAGCTTCACGGGGTGAGAGGAATATGCCGACCAATGCACCTAAGCAAGGTGGGATGTACGAGATTGGTCAGTCCAATGATCTTTCTCTTAAAGTCGATGCCCAGACCCGTAAATTAGATACACTCTTATCTGTCGGGCAAAATCCTCAATCAAACTCCTCTCAATCGCCCAACCTTCAAGAGGTGTGTGCCTTGTGTTTGAGCCCATCTCACTTTGTGAGTGACTGTCACATGGCACAATAGTTTCTTAAGTTTTTTCAGGAACATATTAATGCGGCTCAAAGTTTCTCTAGACCGGGAAATAATTCATATTCTAATACTTATAACCCGGGATGGAGAAACCATCCCAATTTCTCTTGGAAACCTCAAACTTCGAACAATAACTTCACTTCATCATCTCAATCATTCCAATCACAATCTAACTCATCTAACCCCACATGGTACAGACCAGTTGCATAATAGCTGTACCAATACCCTAATTCTCCCCCTCCGCACAAAACATAGCTTTTGAGGATAAGGTGTTGCAAACTCTTCAAGGGCTTGAGGCTAACACTCAATTGTTGCACTCCCACTCACAATCCATAGCAAAGCTAGAAACCCAAATGGGTCAAATAGCTAATGCCTTAAACAGATGAGAGGAGGGTAAACTACCTACTCAACCGATTAACAATCCTAAGGGACAGTACGGGGTAGATGGCTCGCAAGCAAGTGATACCTTTCACGAGCAAGAGAAGGCGGTAGTAACTCTTAGGAGTGGGCAAGAGGTCGAGAGTCGACCTGACACGGTTCCTAGGAAAGACAGAGAAATTGTCAGCAATCCCAACGATTCCGGGGTTGACAATGCTTCAAAAGCTAAGGAGGTCACCCCTCCCGTATTGCATGATCCATCTGGATCAAACGGGCCTAAATCGTATACACCAAAGGCCCCCTTTCTGACTTGTCTTGATACTCCATCTCCTTTTTCAAAGAAAGGAGCATCGATGGAGGAAATGCTCAACTTGTTTAAACAAGTAAAAATTAACCCCCCCTCCTCGATGCCATCAAACAAGTACCTTCGTATGCCAAATTCCTAAAGGACTTGTGCACTCAAAAGCACAAGTTTTGAAATTATGTGACGAAGAAGATCTTACTCACTGAATAAGTGAGTTCCATTCTCTAATGTCCGACGCCACCTAAAATGAAAGACACCGGGACTCCTACTATTCCTTGCATTATAGGGAATCATTCCATAGACGGAGCACTTGTCGATCTTGGAGCAAGTGTAAACTTGCTTCCATATTCGATCTTTGAGAAGTTCGGGTTAGGGAAACTAAAACCAACCACGGTCACCTTGCAATTAGCTGATAGATCAGTTAAGGTGCCCTATGGAGTTATTGAAGATGTCCTTGTCAAGGTTGACAAATTTCTCTTTCCTGCGGACTTCATCGTCCTTGACATGGAATCTGTGCAAAATGTAAAGAGACAAACTTCCGTCATTCTTGGCCGGCCTTTCTTGGCCACGGGTAATGCGTGCATAAATTGTAGAACAGGAGTTATGGATGTCTCGTTTGGCAATATGAAGATGATACTGAATGTCTTTAGTGCCTCTCAACAATCCCCAAAGAACGAAGATGATTGCTTTGCAATTAATCTCATTGACGAGTTGGTTGAGGAGGCATCCCCATACATTCTA
>JAUTBS010384499.1:0-10020 GCA_032361285.1 Aequorea victoria | reverse complement strand
TGCAGGTTAGGGTTAGGGTTAGGCGTCGACTGGTTATTTCAGGGATATGATTTTTTTTTATTTTTTTATTTTCTTGGCTTTGATACCATGAAATAAAGAATAACATTATTCAGGAAAAGCATACCTCTCAATTAGAAAGGTTCTCTATTTGTAACAATTACATGGATACATACATCAAACCTTAATGGGCTCCTGATCTCTACTGGGCCTATCTACTGGTATATTATATACAGTAACAATATCTATAACAACAATGCATTTTCTTAAATGCCTTCGATCAGTTCAACATAGGCAGGAAAAAGTTGTACCCAGTCAAATCACCTCTGGTCGGGTTTATCGGAGAAAAGGCTCAGCCCTTGGGGTCTATCAAGCTATCTCTCACTGTTGGCTCTAGCCCCAAGCAGACTACAAACATGGTAAACTTCCTAGTGGTGGATTGTCCATCAGCTTATAACGTGATCCTAGGAAGAACAACTCTCAACCAATTAAGAGCAGTCACGTCAATTTATCACCTGATGATCAATTATCCGATCGACCATGGAGTAGTAGAGCTGAGAGCCAATCAAACAACATCAAAAGAATGCTAGGCCATCTCTCTCAGGGATCCGAAGTTGAAGTAAACAATGATCCTGGACACTGCCAAAGTGAGGGATGAGGCACCAATTCAGAGGGGAGAACCTTCAGAGGAGCTGGTCAAAGTAAGTATAGACAATAGCCGACCAGATCGAGAAGTTCATATCAAGTCAGCGTTGTTGCTGGAATTCCGAGAAAATCTGATCCAATTTTTCATATAGAACAGGTCAATCTTCGCTTAGACACATGAAGATATGCCAGGGATTAGCCCTGACGCAATTTCACATAACCTCAGCGTTGATCGGCTCCATAAGTCAGTTAAACAGAAACAACGGGTCTTTGCCAGAGAAAGGAATGAAATAATTGGAACTGAAGTTGACAAATTGGTGAAGGTTGGGTTCATTAGGGAGGTGCGTTATTCAGACTGGTTAGCTAATGTGGTTCTGGTGAAAAAGTCGAATGGCAAATGAAGGATGTGTGTTGATTTCACGAACCTGAACAAGGCATGCCCGAAAGACAGATATCCCTCTCAAGAATCGATCAACTAGTAGATTCTACAAGCGAGCATGAGCTGCTCAGCTTCATGGATGCATTATCGGGATAAAACAAAATCCTTATGAATGTAGCCAACTAGGAGAAGACGTCATTCATCACCGACCATGGGATCTACTGCTACAAGGTGATGCCGATTCAGTCTTAAGAACGCAGAGGCTACCTACCAGCGCCTGGTGAACCTCATGTTCAAACATTAGACCGGTCGGAACGTGGAAGTCTACGTCGAGGATATGTTGACCAAAAGCAAGAAGGCCAATGATCTTCTCGCTGACCTCGAAGAAACTTTTCAAGTATTACACAAGTACAATATGAAATTAAACACTGCTAAGTGTACATTTGGTGTGTCAGGAGAAAAGTTTATTGACTTTATGGTAAGCTAAAGAGGCATTGAGGCGAACCCAGATAAGCTTAATGTAGCTCTTGAGATGCAATCCCCTAAAATCATCAAAGAAGTCCAGAGGCTAACTGACCGAGTAGTAGCCCTAAATCGGTTCATTTCAAAGGTGCCCGACCGAGGCATGCCTTTCTTCAAGGTACTCAAGAAAGGCTTTTGCATGGACTGATGACTGTGAGCAGGCATTTGCTGACATAAAGACCTATTTGGCCTCCCCACCGCTGCTATTCAGAATAGTGGTTGGGGAGGAATTGTTCATTTATTTGGCCGCTTTAGAGACAGTAGTGAGCCCGACTTTAGTACGAGACAATGCTGGAGTCCAAAAGCCTGTTTACTATGTCAGCCGAGCGTTCAGAGGAGCAAATGCCAGGTATCCAAGGGTGGAAAAGCTAGCTTTTTCTTTGGTCATTTCAGTAAGGAGGTTACGTCCATACTTCCAAACTCACACCATCGATGTCTTGACCGGGAAACCTTTGAGGCAGATACTGCAAAGGATGACACCTCAGGTCGGCTAGCACAGTGATCGACAGAGTTGGGAGAATTCGACGTCCAATACTGACTAAGGACAGTAATAAAGGGGCAAGTAGTGGTTGACTTCCTGGCTGAATTTACAATAGCAGAAGAAATTGCAACCCCTGAAGGACATCCAGACCGCGAGGATCAGCCAGAGAACGAGATTCGAGTTGAGGCAGAACCAGATTTTGATAGACAACAAGTTTGGAAGATCAACGTCGATGGATCAACTAACCAGTCAGCTAGTGGCGCTGGCCTTGTCCTGATCTCTCCAGAAGGGGATACTTCAGAGTATGCTATGCGCTCCGGGTTCAGATCTACAAATAATGAAGTTGAATACGAAGCTGTTATAGGAGGGCTCAAATTGGCCCAAGCCATGGGAGCAAAGCAGGTAAAAATGTTCAGTGACTCTCAATTGGTAGTCGGCCAAGTCAAAAGAGATTTTGAGACTCGAGAAGAATGGATGAAAGCATATCGGAAGATAATAGATAGAGGAGATGAAAGGTGAATTCGAAAGGTTCTTAATAGAACGAGTTCCAAGGGAAGATAACTAGAGGGTCTATGATCTTGCTCGACTGACGTCAGCTCCTGAGGGGGAGATGGGCCGGGACATACTTATTGAGTACTTGACCTATCCGAGTACAAGTCAAGGAAAGCATCACAAAGCTACAGTAAATTTAGCGCAGCTATGTGTGGTATGGGCAGAAGACATCGTCAACTACTTACAAAATAATGAACTCCTGACCGACTAAGCGGAGGTAAGGAAGCTGAGGAACAGAACAAGTAAGTATGTGTTAATTGAATTGATAAAGTTCTGTATAAACGTCGTTTCTCTGTACCGTATCTGCGTTGTATCTCCAAGGAAGAATCTGACTATGTGATAATGGAGATACACGAGGGGATATGTGGTAACCACTCAGGTGGTCGGGCATTGTCGTGTAAAATCTTGAGGGAGGGATACTACTGGCATACAGTCCAGAAGGATGCAGCAGAGTTCGTCAGAAAGTGATAAATATCAGAGGTTCGCGACCATCCCAAGACAGCCACCAGAGGAGCTGACAGTAATCACTTCCCCCGGCCATTTGCTCAGTGGGGAATTGATATAGTGAGATCACTGCCGACTGAGCAGAGCCGTGGCAAAGATCACCGAAAAGAAGACTATAGATTTCATTTGGAAATCCGGTAAGTCGGTTTGGGATGCCGAGGGCAATTATCACAGACAACGACAAGCAATTCGATTACAACGGGTTTAGGGAGTTCTGTGGACGCTTACACATCCAGAACCGTAACTCGTCCCCAGCCCATCCTCAAGCCAATGGGTAGGTTGAGGTAACTAATAGAATGATCCTAGAGATTATCAAGATCAAGTTGGAAGCGACACAGGGTTTATGGGAAGAGGAGCTCCCGAGTGTGTTATGGGCACATCGAACGACTGTGCGAACGCTGACAGGTGAGACTCATTTTATGTTCGCCTTTGGGAGTAAAGTTATCCCTGTTGAGATCGGCTTAACCAGACATTGGACTACCAACTTCGATGAGAATGCTAACGACAAAGCCCTTAGAGAAAGTCTGGATCAGATAAATGAAGTGCGAGAGGCTTCAATTCTTAGAACAACCGTTTACCAGCAAAGAATGAAGAAACACTATGACGCCAACGTTCAGAGAAGAGAATTCAGAATAGGAGACCTGGTCCTTCACAAGGTGTCACCAGCAACTAAGGACCCCTGAGAGGGAAAGTCGGGGTCGAGTTGGGAGGGCCCTTACCAAGTGGAAGATCATGTTCGAACTGGGGTCTATCGACTGAAAGATGCGAATGAAACGGCTTTGCCACATGCATGGAATGCAGAGCACCTTAGAAAATATTACTAGTAGGGAAATGTAATCTCTTCAATAAAAGTATCTTTTCTCTCAAATGTGGTTTCCTACTTATGTTTCTCTACCGAAGATTTAAAAGTCCAATCGCCTAAGGATCTGGTCAGCCAAAGAACGGTCGATTGCTTGACGATCCGATCGAGATCCCAAGGACTTCAACAAATCTATAAGCCAGATCGCCTAAGGATCTAGTCGGCCAAAGAACGGTCGGATTGTCTGATGATCCGACCGAGACCCCAAGGATTTCAACAAATCTATAAACCAGATCGCCTAAGGATCTGGTCGACCACAGAACGGTCGGATCGCCTGACAATCCGACGATGCCCCAAGCACATCGACAAATTTACAAGCCAGATAGCTTAAGGATCTGGTCGGCCAAAGAACGGTTAAATTGCCTGACGATCCGACCGAGGCCCCACTAACTGACAAATCTATAAGCCAGATCGCCTAAGGATCTGGTCGGCTAAAGATTTGTCGAATTGCCTGACGATCCGACCGAGACCCCAAGGACTTCGACAAATCTACAAGCCAGATCGCCTCATAAGGATCTGGTCGGCCAAAGAATGGTCGGATTGCCTGACAATCCGACCGAGACCCGAAGGACCAACAAATTTACAAGCCAGATTGCCTAAGGATCTGGTCGGCCAAAGAACGGTCGGATTGCTTGACGATCCTACCGAGGCCCCAATGATCGACAAAGAACGGTCGGATTGCTTGACGATCCGTCCGAGGCCATAAAGGACCGAGACTTTATTAAAGATGGAAGGACAAACTGAACGAGATAGCTCACACTTGGAAAAAATAAAGGACTGAAGAAAAGCACGAAAGTACAAAAAGTAAGTTCATTTCATTCAACTTCAATTTCTTTAAAGTATTTAGATTACAAAGTACATAAACCACAAAGGAAATACAACAAAAATCAAAAGATATTCTAAGTCGAGGGCTAAGGGGGCTTCTCAGTTGCACTTTTGTAGACAGCAGAGACTTCAATCTCAATCTTCTCGTTGTCCCACAGAAAGGCTGAAAAGTCTATCTCCTTGAAGGCAGCGGTAGCACGGGCCTTCATGACATTGAAACCACTGATATAGTAATCAATATTCTCTAGGCCATACTCCTCGGAAGCTTTGAACTTCTAGACAACAACACCCTCAGCCGAGCCAAGCTTCCCAGTCAGCTCCAACACTTGAGCTTAGGCCAACTCGTCCCTCTTCTCGGCGGAAGTTGCTTTCGCCTCGGCATTTTCACGCCGCTTCTTCTCCTTCTCTAGCTCTTCAGGAGCCTGGTTCAGGTCGGCCCTTATTTTCTCCAGCTCCCCTGTGGCCTGAGCTAGCTCAGCCTTCAGCTTCCTCAGCTCCTCGGACTGCTTGGCGTTTTCAGCCTTCAAGGCAACAGTCTTTTTCGCCTCATCGACGATAAACATCTCTCTTTGATGGCATCGATTTGAGATGTGAACCGCTCGAGCACAAGTCTCAGAAAAAAACAAATCAGTTAGAAAAACAAAAAAGGACCCACGGTACAGGGAAAGGGAGAAAGAGATTTCTTACCCGAGTGAGATCTAGAACAATAGCCTTTTCCAGTTGGGGGGAAGAGACGTCGTTGAAGGCGTCATTGTCTTCGAACAAAAAGTCGTGAATCTTTATCCGCGCCAGCTCAAAATTCACCAACATGTCCCCAGGCTTGCGCACTGGAGGAGCTGAGCTGGTGGTGTCGGTCGGTGTGGAAGCAGCAAGGGCAGGAGTAGTCAGTGTTGACTAACAAGGGCAGGGGCAGCGGAGGCATGCGTGAGTTGACTCGGTACAACTGGAAGTTTTTCTTGAGGGTCCAACTCTACCACCACCCTCTCCAGTGTCTTCTCGGTCGGGAGCGACGCTTGGGCGATCCCCTTTTCCTTCAGCAGAACCTTGGGTTTCTTTGTAACCAAGGGCTTCGCCTCCCCGGTCGGCCGAGCCGGGATCTTTAACACCAAGTCCCTACTTATCCTCTTCGATATTCCTGCTCATGGTTAATATGTCATAAATCAGAATCACATCAATAGAATATAAATGAAGAAAAATCAAAGAAAGGGTACAGTAAGGGAAGATTCTCACTAGGGGCTATTGAGCCGAGCAACCAGGAACTCAGCTTCCGAGGAGTCACCAGATAGCTGAAGGATCTGGATTGGAAGTTCCTAGCACCTTTGACTCGAGCCTTCACTTCGTTGTCTATGTGAGGCTTGGTTGATACATCCTCTGCTCGAGGTGGCCCCTAGTATGGTATTATCTTGGGAGTGTTTGTGCCGACCACTTCCCAAGGCTGAAACACCCAACCCTCGCCAGAAATGAAGAAAAATCTCTCATTCCAGTGTTTATTAGAAGAGGGGCAGCCCTGAACAAAAGCTCGGTCCTCTGACCGAGACTGGAAGAAATACTACCTCAGTTGCTTCTCCTTGGGCTGATAGCAGTACCGAAACTCCTCCACAGTTATGTGGAATTGCCCACCGCTGGCCTCCTCTCACAAAATGATTGCACCAAGGAAGATTCTCTAGGCGTTCGACATTAGCTGACCAGGGGACAGACCCAGAAAATCTAAGAGTTATCGGATGATTTTGGGGATGGGTAAACGAAGGCCAGCTTGAAAGGCATCTAGTAGAGGGATCCTACAGTCTGTGGAGGAAGGAATGGGATAGGTCTTGTGTAGACGCTCTAAATCTGAGGCCCGAGAGGGGGAAGCAATGGACTTGGCAGCAAAGCCTTTGTTGCCCTCCTCGAAGAGCTGGGACATCGAGCTAGAGGTCTCTCCACCATCAAGGGGAGAAGGGACCTCGAACAGATAGGACAAAAGGCCCATGAGCCGAAAGAGTCCTCTCAGACTCTGAGTCAGAATAACCAGTTTCAGTGGACTGGATTTCCTAGAGATACTCCATTGTACCTCTCCTTACAATGGGAAGAAAAAACTTGACACTATCAGAAGTTTTTTGGATGACCAATTCAAAAGGACAACTAAAAAAAAAACTCAGTCGGGGGTGGAAGGCAAAAGCTTTGGGAGAAGAAAAGCTACTACTCTATTGACAAAGAAAGATGGGAAGGTGCATAAAAAATGGGATAAGGTAGTCGTTTCAAATCTGAGCTTGAAGAAGCCAGATTAATCTTTATATAAAAGTTGAATAAAACGAAAGGAGACGAGGAAAAAGAAACTTACTGGAAAGCGAGAAGCAGAAAGCTACGGGAAACTTGAGGAAACGACGAATCGCAGAGTTTGTTGCCGGAGAAAATGGTGAAAATTGCCGGTGACGGTGAATCAGGGAAGGTGATGTAGGCTAGAGAGAGGAGGAAGGAAACTTTGAGATTGGGCGAGGGAAAAGTGAGAAACTTTCCCTCGCCTCTTGAGTTTTAAGGGGCATGAGCAAATGGCTGAGATCAAAGCGGTGTGTAGATCTAACGGCCCCAAGGCCAAGCAACTTAAACCGTTCCACATGGTGAATACTGACCGCCATTAAAACACGTGTCAAGCAAAGACCAAACGCCCGCCGTTTTAACAATTTGAAAAGACCCGTATTTAATGCAAAGTGACGCCTGGGGTACTGTGTAACCGCCACTTTAGAGGAGTCGATTTGTATTCCCATCACCGACTATGTTCGGCTTGAAAATAAGGGACATCTGATGAGTACATCCTACACGGTCGCCCATAGACAACCGAGACCACCACGTGGCAAAAAAGACAACTTGGTCCAATCGAGCTAGCCCGATCAGTATCCTCGGTCGGGCTCTTAGCTCTTCTACTCGGTCGGGTCCGTGATATTCAGCTCAGCAATCCTGGGCAGTCATTCTGTTTCTCGATCGACAAGTAAGAAAGACTAAGTCAAAGGTATAAACGGTCATTCCGTGACCGATGCCTACAATCACTCATGGTTTCGCGCCAATAACCGTTTCAGCCATAAAAGCGCCTTATGAGGCGCCTATAATGGCTCGAGCCATGAAAAAGGGATCAGCCCAAATCATGGGAGATCACGATATCCATGCCTAAGCACCAATATATATATTCATCACCTAAACCTTGCAAAGGTACGTAACTCCTAGCACTCTAAGCGAGTTCTTGATTATTTCTACTAACTCGGTTCTTAACTTAAGTATCAGAGGATCTTAGGCCGGTACCCCACTGGAGTCAAGATTCTGACTTTTGCAGGACCCTTGTGATCTCGAGGAAGATGTTCGGTTTCTAGCATCAACAAATTTGAGAATATTTCAAGTATAGATTGACATTTTTGGAATGTTCGTCACCTGGATAAACATGTATTTTTTTTATTTTTTTCTTTATTTTACGAGTAGTGTCACTGTCAAGAGACTAATATGACTGGGTGTGTCACAGCCTTGTTTATGTTATAGTACATGTGCACTTTGATTGGCACTGTGATAATGAATATCTTACTGCTTATGCATACTTCAGAATAAGATTTAAGACAGTATTGACTTTGCAACAATATTTTGGATTAACAATATTATGTACATGCATTTCATGATTTTTATGGTGATAAACTGACTAAAGAGCTATACATGTCAAATGGAAGATGAAGGGAAATTGTACATGTGGGGAAATGCCAAGGATTCACAATTAGGTATTCCAGGGTTGCCAGAAGTACAACCATTTCCCATTGAAGTTAAGTTTCTAATGGAGGACGATGGACTGGGGATTCATCATGTGCTCTCTGTTGCGGTTGGTGCATCTCATGTTATCTGCTTGGTTTCAAGGTCAGGTTGCCAAAGAGTGTAGTAGGTTTTTGTATGTGGAGGCGGTGGAGCTCTCAGTGGTAAAGATACAAGGAAGAAATGGTTTGAGTTTGTATTAACTTGTCAAAACAAATAGGAAAATGAAGATGTACTGCAACTGATCTTGTACCGATCTTGGCTTCACTCTGGCTGACCTAATAAGTTGTCCAAATTGCAGATGCTGCAACAGCCTAATACTGCAGCCACAACACATGGATCTGGATATCTGGTAAAATGAATTCTATTGGATTATAGTTCCAAATGTTGTAAACTACTCAACAGTTCTGGTTTTTTCCTGTTCAAGTTAAGCCCCTTAAAGTCCATGTCATTTATGTGTCTGGCAAGGATCAAAATTTTACTTTGGTGGATCATTTTTGTCGGCTTGGAAATGGAAATATTTTGGAAACATGATGGAAACAAATAAAAACATAAGGAAACATGAACTGAAGTATCTTTGTATGTGTTTCAAAGGCAAACAAATTAACAATTAATTGAATATGTTTAAGGGTTATATATTTATTTTGTAGTATTAAACTATTGAAAACTATACTAGAACTAGATTCATGTATACCAAGTGCTTAAAAAGGTAGAATAATATCAAATATTTATTGTTACATAAAATCATGTGCAGAGTAAATAGAAAGCAAATATTTGAAAATGAATTGTTTTTAGTAATTGTAGAGATTAAAAGGGAAAAAATGGGGCTGAGTTTTTATAGAAAGAGTGCTTTGCAGTAATAACAAAAAAGAATAAATAATTTAGTGGTACTGTTTTTGTTTTCTTGTTAACTCTCTCTTCTTCCTACTTTTGAATTTTCAAGTTCTCTAATAAATTTAAGATTCTTATGTTTTCAAATCTCTCTATCTATCTCACACAAAAGAGAAATAGAAGTGAAAATTGTTGGATATTTTCTATCAAGTCGAATTAATATTTTGTAGTGTTTTGGTATGTCTTAGTATATTTTTGTATGTTTTGTAGTGTTTTTATGTCTTAGCATGTTTAGGTAATGTAAGAAACAAAATTTTGTTCCTTGCTATCTTGTAATAGTCAAAGCACTTTGGTAGCTTCGTATTAGACATCGGCCTTGTATTAGACATCGTTCAGACTACTTTTGGTTAAGGGTGTAGTTCAGACTACTTTTGGTTAAGGGGGTAATCGGTTCGATTTGATCGATTTTTAGACTAGATTTAGTACCGAACTGAACTCATCGATTTTGTATTTGAGAAAATCAAAATCGACCGAATATAACATAAAATTGAAGTAATCAGTTTTTGATTGGTTCGATCGATTTTGATTTTGTCTAATTAATAAATGTATTTTTGCTTTAGATTTTATTCTTATGAATATTACAACACTAAAAATTATAAAAGT
>JAUTBS010384388.1:0-10334 GCA_032361285.1 Aequorea victoria | reverse complement strand
ATAACTAGAATAGTCCTCCATATTATTATTATCAACTACGAAGATTACCAAATTTGACATGTATTGAGCTAAAATAGAAGACCGAGACACCCCAACAGGTGGGTGCCCAATGGACTCACCACTGGACTCTGAGTCTGTAGATGCAGACGAGTTCGACTCAAACTCTTACTCACTATCTATAGCATTTAAAATATTATATTTGTAGGTCCAATTATCTATTGCAACACTATTCTCATCCACTATTAGGCCAGAACGGTCGACTGGCGCGTTGCTGTTCAGCATGTTGATCGCCTTTGTGTCTTCCTCTGCGTGTATTGGAGCTGCTCCTTCTTTAAAGAGTGACCCCAACATGAATTCCTCCAGATCCCCGATCATGTCTTTCTTGTGTGCTTTCTCTGCTACGCCCTCGTCCTCTGTCTCATTTTCCTCGGGCTCACTGTCTGTCGACTGATGTTCAAAGAATATTTCTAGCCTCGGTGTCTTCTGTCCAGACCCCTCTTCAATCCATGATTCCAAAAATCTATAAAATGGGAAAACCTTGCATTTATTTACAAACTGCCCATTCAGAGTCCCATAGGCTGGCAACAGAGCCAGATATTTTATCTTGCTTCTTTTGGCCCATGCCTTCTTATGTGCCTCCACCTCTATCTGAACGAAGTCCTTGGATGTGGGATCGTATCCCAAACTAAAGGTATGTCTATTGCCATGAACATCTTTCGGTTCTGTCATGCCTTGTTGGATCTTTCCAAGCCCTAGGCTTGGGAAGTATGACATTTTACCCATCATTATTATCGCCTGAGGTTTTATATACAGCTGCTCTCTAGTTATCAAAGTTAGAATAGCTGATGTTTCATCAAATTCAAATTCAAAATCACTTAGGGTGAGATCTTTCTCCTCGTGCTATATTTCAAGCAAAGGGTGCGATCAGTGGTAGGTGATTGGATGCTTGATTCACTAAAAATAGTCAGGACAACCCCATCCCTTATCATTTTGACCTTTTGATGGAGGGTGGATGAAACTTCTTATACATTGGGGTCATGCAACCAAGGTCGGCCTAACAACAGATTGAAGGAGGCCGGCACATCCATCACGTGAAATTATATCTCACTTTTGGTGGGTCCAATGGTAATAACGAACTTGACTACCCCCAACAGGTGCCTGCGGGTATTATTATATGCTCGTACTGTCACACCCACTCACCGGAGGATAAATAAACCTACTCGGAGTGGTGCGGCACAACTTACTTAATCCACAATTACCATAACAATAAGGGATGCACTCCGTATTTCCCAAAAACTAAACATATCACATTAATTATTAAATCAGTCCATGAGTTTCACATATATAGCACCAAGGGATCCTCCATCCCTATATACAAAAAGGTAAGCTAAACTAGGAGATACACAATCCCAACCATGGTTACAAATATGATAATCATCTGTTTAATATATTACAACCCAAAATGTAACTTATACAAAAGATCTTTCCTTAAACGATCCTCCTTCTGACACTAGTGGACCAAAAGTCTACCCCGATCTGTAATCTGTAACCACAAAGATTACAGGAGAGCGGACTTAGCATTAAAATGAAAATAAGATATAAAGTATTTCTTTCATAAAGCATTTAATGGAAAAGTAACATCACTCACACAAGAAGAACAATTTTCATGATTCTTAAACATCATACTTTGAAATACATTTATCAAAGCATCTGGATAAACTCACATCCACGTGTTATATTTCCATAAATATTTTATATATAACACAAGACACCCGACTCACATTTTACGGTGTCCAAGTAGTCGTTTAACCTCACGATCGGGAGTTTTGACGGTACCGTTACCTCAATACACAATGCACTTTCATTTGAGTGTCGAGTGTGATGGTCACTCATTAACACTAGTGGTAAGTGCTTCTCGTCCACTACTACACCACCGCCCAACTTAAGGGCTACAAATATAATCAGTCACCAAGGGCTATGCCCCCAATGAGGTAACATCTGTCCACCACTGGACCTCCGCCCAACATAGGGGTAATGCCTTTAAGGCTACTAAACACCCATACAAGGGGTAATGCCTTTAAGGCCATCAAACGTCCATACAAGGGGCCCACTCAGGATGGTTACCCGCTATAACTCGGCACACTCAAGCAAAATATCAAACACAAGATATATTTTGATCTCATCAAACCCATTATAAAAGAGGATCACATTTGATAAAATATAGATCAATTTCATTTGAACAACCAAACATTCTTTAAGAAAGCATCCATGAGATCATCAAAAACATGTTATCAAAATATTTAAAGATAACAACATTTTCTACATTTTATTTTAAATAAGCTAGCCTCTCTCACCTTTTACTTGAGCGCTTCACAAAAGACCTCATTTATCACGAGGCAACGCTCTCTCATCCACGATTACACCTCTGGAACCTAGATTACATTATCCATCGAGATTTGCATCTCTACGACAAGAAGAAAAAAGAAAGGGTGCGGGAAAAGTCCGACTTATCCATTGAGATTCTGGATCTCAAACGGCAAAGGGTGCGGGAGGAGCCTGGCTTATCTGTCGAGATTTGCATCTCTACGGCAAGAAGAAAAAAGAAAGGGTGCGAGGGAAGCCTGGCTTATCCGTCAATATTTGCATCTTTACGACAAGAAGAAAAAAGAAAGGGTGCAAGAAAATCTCGAGTTATCTGTCGAGATTCTGGATCTCTGCGGCAAGAAGAAAAAGAAAGGGTGCGGGGGAAGCCCGGCTCATCCGTCAAGATTTGGGATCTCAAGCGACAAAGGGTGAGAGAGGAGCCTGGCTTAACCGTCGAGATTTGCATCTCTACGATAAGAAGAAAAAGAAAAGGTATGAAAGGAGCCCGAACTTATCTGTTGAGATTCTGGATCTCAAGCTGCAAAGGGTGCGGGAGGAGCCTAGCTTATCCATCAAGATTTGCATCTCTATGGTAAGAAGAAAAACAAAGGGTGTGGGAGGAACCTGACTTATCCCTTGAGATTCTGGAGCTCAAGATGCAAAGGTTGTGGGAGGAGCCCAGCTTATCCGTCGAGATTTGCATCTCTACGGCAAAAAGAAAAAGAAAGGGTGTGGGGGAAGCCCAACTTATCCATCGAGATTCTGGATCTCATGTATTTTCTCCATGCTTAAAGAGGATAAAATGTGACTTAATATACATTTGTAAGAAGAATGAAAGCAGAGACGGGGATAACGAGGCCAACGGCCTTGTTCTCCCCTTTACCGAATAAACAAATAAAAGAAACTTAGTAGAAATAGAGAGATGTCCTATCGGGAATCCCGGTCAAAAAGAAAGTGTCAAACTATTCGGTAGCTCTCTCAAAAGCGGCGCGTCCTATTCTGGGAAGCATCCCGTGAAACCTTCTAGTCCCCGAAATCGGTCCGGTGTATAAGTTTCTGTTGTTAGATAGTTCAATTCTTGTCTAATTTGATGTCGAATCCCAAATCCAGCAGAACTTTGATAGCTTATTTGTTTTGGATTTTCAATTTGGTAGAACTTTGGCTTCTACCTATTTTTTAGCCTTGAAATAAGAGGGTTAAGGGCTCCTATTTATAAAAAATGGGCGAGAACGCTGTCAAAAGGGTAAAAATGTTTTCTTAAGGTAGCGTGTGCCATGTAGGAGGTGGCGTACGCCAGGTGGAGGGTGGTGCACGCCAGGTTAATGTGGCTTAGGGCACCTTGCCTTGACGTGTCTAAAGGCATAGATAAAGAGTGGTGTGCGCCAGGTTGGAGGGAAGTGGCTTAAGGAACCTGAAGGTGGCTTCAAGTTTTTGGAGGGAGGTGGCGTGCGCCACTTGAAGATGGCACGCACCTGGTTAGGAGGCAGCACCGAGGGGTGGTTTTGATATTATGAGTGTTTTGGGGTGTTTTACAGTATTTCTTGGACACTCAGACTTGCACGGAGTTTCCTTCGACGTGCCTTACTCATGTACTCATCATCGGAAGTAAACCGGATATGCCTAAGCATAGGTTAGTCAAAATTGGGGTGTCTACGATGGGCTAGAAGAAGATTGATCCACCATATGAAAATAAGGATTACAACTCTCCCTCACCGACGCTCTAATCTCACAAATCTTCTTCTCTCTAAATAGAACTTGAAAGATTAACAGTTTCTATCTCTACACACATTACAAAACTGATAATGTACCTTTATATTTATAGGGATTGAAGAGATAACCCAAAATCTAGGAAATTTTTCCCAAAATCCTAATCTGCGCAAGCCTCTCATGCCATGGCGTCCAGATGTTGGTCTCAGCGTTCAAACGTTCGTAACCCTACGAACATGCTGGAGTAAAATGTTTAGACATTTTGTCCTGCATTCGGATGTTCTCAACACTGCTTTCGGACGTTTTCACCTACGTTCAGGGCTGGCTTCTGGAAGTTGGAAGTCGATTTTGGGCCACACCCCAACAATTCCCACCTCTACACAAAATCTTTCCAACCCGTGGAAACTTGTTGACGTTCCCCAACACTGCACTTCTTTTTCGGGTAGACGTGCTTCACTTTTTCCGTGATTAGAGCGAAACTGACCATGTCTTTAAAGCCTTGCCTGACTGGTGCTTTGTTGGTCTTTTTCCATCTTTTTTATTCTTTCAACTGCATCTGCCATTGCACTGAACTTGTCTCACAGTCACTTGACTCTGCTAGTACTGCAGGTGGAACTCCACCTACCACTGTGCTCCCTATTAGTCTGTAGAGACGTCCAATTTTCTACCCTTTTATGAGCACCATTGAACCTTTACTGATCTTTATAGCTTCACCTTTTTCTTTGCACCTGTAGCCCAAAGAATCCAATGCGCCTAAAGAGATCAAATTTCTCTTTAGTCCTGGAATGTGTCTGAAATTCCCTAAAACCCTGACAATCCCATCAAAATTCTTAATTCTGACAGTACCAATTCTAATAGTTTTGCATGCTGCATCGTTCCCCATTAGAACTGTACTGGTATAACAGGATTTATAGGTCTCAAACCAATCTTTGTTAGGACACATATGATATAAGCATCTAGAATCTAAAATCTATGCTTCTAACAGAAAATTATTATCTAAAGAAACTAAAAGTACTGAAAGTACATCTGACTCTACCTCACTGTCTGATAAGCCTCCTGTATAACTGACTGAGTCTGACACTGCTTTCTTTCCCTTTCTATTTTCTTCCAAGTGCTTCTTCAATTCCTGGCACCTAGTCTTGTAGTGACCCATCTTATGGCAATAGAAGAATTCCACATCTTTTTTGTTAGTCAACTGACTACCGTTAGAACGCCCATTCCTCGATCTACTACTGCTCCTGCCTCAGTTTGACCTTTCCACAACCAAGCCTACATCACGTGGATCATCCCCTCTCTTCATCTTCTCATGTGACATGAGAGCATTGGTCACTTCCTCAAGTTTTTGTATCTCTTTTCCGTACATTAGGATAGTTATAAGATGATCATAGAACAATGGCAGTGATGCTAGGAGTAGGATCGCCTTATCCTCATCCTTAATTTTCACACCAAACCCTGATAATTGAGTAATAATATATTAAACGCATTTAAGTGTTCTAATAGGTTTATACCTTCCCTCATCTGCAGTTCGTATAGCTATTTTTTCATGTATAACTTATTTTCCAAATTTTTCTTCATATAGAGTCCTTCTAGCTTCTGCCAGATCGCCTCTACCGACTCCTCTTTGATGATGTTATGAATAACATCATCGCGTACACCCAGGCGAATGTCACTCGCGGCTTGTGCATCCATGTCCTCCTAATCATCTTCACTCATTGACTCTGGCTTCTTAGCTTTGTCGAGTAATGCCTTGAAGACCCACTGCTGGATTATCATATCCTTCATTCGTCGTTGCATAGTGAAAAATTATTCTCACCGTTGAACTTCTAAACTGAATATTTGGCGGTAGTGGTTATCTTTCCAATCATCAATGAGTGATCAACTACTACAACTATAGGCTCTGATACCACTTATTGTGCGGCGAAGGGAGTAGAAGCAATTTTCCCACAAACACGAATGATGTTCATCCAATCAATAATTATTAAAATCCACGATGAACCAACCAATAATACCAATCAATGAATCAAACAACTCACAACTAAGAATAAGAAAATATAGAACATAAAGATGTTACGTGGTTCGGCTAACTACCTACGTCCACGGGTTAGAAGTAGATTAATACACTATAATGCAAATATGAATTACAACTCTTCCTCACCACACTCTTGATCTTACAAGTTTTTCTATCTGAACACACACTTGAAAAACTCAATATTTTGTTTTCTCCACTTCTCTTCTCAATTTTTCTCTCTCTCTTTGAAACCTAACAACAATAGGTTCTTATATAGGAGTTTTGAGAGACAAAGATTTATAAAATCCTCCAAGAAATCATCATGAATCCTAAAACTACGCAATCCTGTCGTGCGGCGGCATTTAGACGTTGGCGGCAGCGTCCGAACATTTTAGTAACCCTAATATGCTCGAATGCACTGGAGTAAAATGTTCAAACATTTTTCTCCCACATACGAACGCACGTCCTCGATCCAGAAAGAACCTCTTGGCTTCCAGATGGTAGCTCCTGTGAAGTTCTTTCCCTACTTATGGCATTTGAACGGCGGTGACTTCCATCTGGAAGGTGGAGTCCTGAAACTGCCTTCATGACTGATTTTGGGCGAAAACCCAACAATCTCCACTGTGGCATAGAATCTATCCAACCTATGAAAACTTGCTGACGTTTTCCAAAGCTGCATCTCTCCTTCCGGGTGAGAGTGTTCCACCTTTTTTATCTTCTTTGACTCAGCTACTAGCCGTTTCATCTTGCCTGGACAGCTTAAAACTTTCCCATCTGAAGCGGATTTATCACTAACTATGATTAGAACGAATCTGACCTTGTATCCAAATACTTGCATGACTGGTACTTTGTAGGTTTTTTCCTCTCTATCCTTCTGTTCTTTCAGTCACCTCTGTCGCTTTCTGAACTCGTCTCATAGTCGTCTAACTGTACTGGTAATGTATGTAACATCCTGTAATTATTAAAAAAAAATTAGAAATAATTAATCTTGATTAAGACTCAAAAAAAATAATTTCAAATTTAATTGGGGCCCATTGGGAATAAATTTCCTAAACCACAAAATAAGGACTCAAAAATGTAATTTGCGCCAAGATAATTCAATCCCCACAAGAATCAAAAAATAGATAAATATATATATAAATCAAATAAGAATTTAGTGGCTTAGTTTACAAGCCACCATCACATCAAAATGGGTTTTCAGGACATCACATTTCTTAAGTGGCATCATCCTTGCAACTCATCATTACAAGGGCTAAGTGAAATGGGACTATCTTTTCTCTCTCCTTCTGATTGAAATCCCTCTACAGAATTTGGGAGTTCTTGTGGATTCTAAGATGTGTATATTCTAGAGAGAATGAGGAGAGAAGAGAAGAAAGGAGAGGGGGGGAATAATCTAGAATCTACCTAAAGTGCTCTTGAAGTTGTCTGGTGTTTTGAGAGTTGTTTATGGTCATGCATGACCCTGCAAGTGAGGACCATTGAAGGAAGAGACATAACCACCATTGTTATCCCACCTTCCATTTTCTTTAAGGTAAGAACTATATCCTCAAACTTAAAAGTTTCTCACCTCTACAAAGTACCTCTCCTTGTCAAAGAATAGAACACCCTATCTTAGTCTTTTCTTGCTCATAGTACATGCATACAAGTTGATTTTCCTTTTATCTATCCTAGTGTATAATAATTAGAGAAATCAGGAATTAGTTTCATAATATTCATAGAAATAACATTTTTAGAATTTTTAAAGTTATGCATGCATAAGTTATGGAGGAAGAAGGAGGATGGAAGTAATAGATCCTGAGAGATGTGGACAAAAATAGTATTTTCTCCCAAATAGAGCCTTATTATAGTGAATAAAAAATAGAGCATCATTTTTTCGTGCTTGTGAATCGACCCACATGAGACTGTGAGTCGACCCAAAAGTGTAAAATCCGGTTAAATTTAAAAAAATTTAAAAATATATTTATTTAATTAATAATTCAATTAGTCAAGTAGTAAATAAATTAGTTAAATTAAATTAAATTTAATTAATGAGATAAGTTTTCTAATTTAATTAAAAACTTAATTAGACTTTAATTAATTTTCTTAGCTAATAATCAATTAATTAAATTAAGAAAAGATGAAGTGAAAGAGGAAACAAATAAAATAAAGAAAAAGAAAAAGAAAAGAATAAAGAAAGAAATAAAAGGGAAGTTCTTTTGGAAATTTGTTGAGTGAAATCAGGGATCACTCCTGATTTCATGAACTGTTGCAGCTTTTAAAGGATTCCCTCCCCATTTTAATCCCTCACGTATACCAGCTCTCTCTCTCACAGCCTCAACCGCTCTGCCCACAAACTCTCTCTCACGATCTCTTAGTTTCTCCCTCTCAAGCTCTCTGTCTCTCCCTGTGTGCTCCTCAACAGCCACCTTTGCCACCATCAACCACCATCACCGCAGTCGTGCACCACCAGCCATCCTAGCACCACCATCACATCATCATCTCCTTCTTTGCTAGCCATCACCAGTGGGTGATTTCGAGTAAGTTATTTACTCTATTCTTATTTTGTTCTGCAAATTGTATAATCATATCATTATAAGATTGTGTTATAATTGGTTATAGAGCACCATAGTTAATTATTGGCCATTAGAATGATAAGACCAAGAAGATGTAATAAAAATATATATATTACAGTGAACTTATATATATATGAATATCATAACAGATTATATATGATATTATATCTCTCATATTGGATAAGTTTAAATCATCACAATACATAAAAATATGTTAATTATTTATATTTACAATGTTAGATTCAATAACAAATCTAATATAACCAAGGAATAATGATATTACAGTAAAGTATATAGGTGTATATATATATATATATTATCACAAGAAATTATTTTTGTATTTAGTACATGATTATATAATTTTCATCTAATAGAACATGTTTAAAACAGCCCAAAATATGATAATTAATCATTGGAAAGGATTAAATAAGGAAAGAAATGAAGAAACCATGAAAGAAAAACTTGAATTACAGAGCTCATTCATGGCTGTCCCGAAGTCTGGTGTCGACACAAACTACATTTGTGTCGACACTTTCTCGCTGAACCCACCCCGAAGTCCTATTTTCGTGACTGCTGTTGTGTTCCGATTTAAAATGAGCATAACTCTTTTATCCAGAGTCCAAATAGGGTCATTCTTGTATCTAACCTGAAGCCCTGGATGTCTTCTTTCCAATGGTTCTTACCTCACACAAATATTCCCAGTATAGAGAAAGTTATGGCCACAATAGTGAACTGATGTCAAGATTTTCTGTTGTGTCGACACTTTTTTCAAAAGTGTCGACCATTTTGTGCTTGGAACCCCTTTGTGTCGACCCTTTGCATCTTTGTGTTGACCATTTGCCCCTTTGTGTCGACACCAACCCTTGTTGTGTCGACCTAGAGCCCTGAACCATCTTTGTGTCGACACCAAATTGATTTGTGTCGACACAAAAGACCAGAATCTTGAAAAATTAAAATATTTCACTTCTAGGCTCTGTTAGGATGACTGTTTAAACACTTTAAACCACTTTATACTCACTTAACCAAAAAGATTAATTCTAAAATACTTAGGCCCTGTTTGGGCATCAGTTTAATGGATAAATTGAATTCAATTGAAATAATTTAACACCAGAAACACAAATGGGAATTAATAAGATGGGTTAAGGGACCGTTTGGTAGCTTTAGATTAAATGTTTAGCTTAATTTAATTGTTTTAATTGCTGGATGATATCAGGTTGTGATTATTTTGCATCCATTGGTCACTAGAATTTAGCTTGGATATCAGGTGAGTAGATCTCATGCTATTATCTTTCAAAATGAAATTCCTGATCCTCCAAAATTGTTTATAACTGCTTTTTATGCTTTAAATGTTTTCCTATTAAACTTCTTGTACAAAACTCTTTACATAAAACTTTCCACTACCTATCTTTATGCAAAACTTAAATAAATGTTTTGCAAAACTCTTTATATAAAGGCTTCAAGGGAAATATATTGTTTAAACTTCTTTTAAACTGAAAGATGTACTCTATTGCAAACACATAGTATAAATGATTTCAAATACTGAATAAAAAGACTTTACTTTTATACATATGGTGCGATCATGAGATGTATATTCTTGGGATATGAAAAAAGTCAAAGGGAAAGTCCACCTCAGGTGGTGACTTTGGCTAGTTAAGGAAAATGACCGTATCCAACCGTGTTAACTTTAGTTGACTCAACAGTTA
>JAUTBS010384277.1:0-10334 GCA_032361285.1 Aequorea victoria | reverse complement strand
ATCTTAACCACTATTCTACGGAATAGCTAGTTTAATCGGTTTTTATAAATTTTATCTTTGACCGCGCAAACGACAGCAATCAAAAGATCATCAATCGATCAGAGAATATAATTGTGTGGTTAGCTCTGTAAAGAGAGAGCAGAGAATGAGACAAAACCAGAGGATTAAGAGAAACAGAGAGTTTTAATTGAGTGTGAGTGAGTTTTTCTCTCTCCTCTCTCCATAGTATCTCAACTGTTGAAATAAGTTTCAGCTCTTCGTGGACGTAGGCTAAAAAGTCGAACCACATATTTCTTTGGTGCTTCATGTGTGATTAAATTTCTCAGACAATGAATGGTCCCAACAAAGTGGCATCGGAACCTAGGTGAGGCATCCATGGTGCATCCGCAAATCTGCCCATAATGAACTTGATCGAAATCATGTTTTGATCACACCAGGAGAACTGTCTCCTTGAGACGATAGCACCGAAGCAAAGAACGACGTCAGACAACCCCAAACATGCCATCACGCGCTGCCTGAAGGATCTGCGTGTGGGTGTCACTTGCCCCATGCGCCCCACGCATCTTTCTCGCCCGTTTGGTGCTGCCCTGACATGAACCCATTAACCTGCGAGCCAAGCCGCGCATTGGAGCCGAGAAGCTGAGCCGAGCCGCGAGCCATTTTCGAGCATCCTTTGACTTTGACCACGAGAATTTGACCGAGCCTTTGACTAAATGATATTTTGACTTTTGAATGCAAGAAATTGACTTTTTATTGCGAGATTTTGACTGAGAATTGTGATATTTTGATCTGAAGCAAAGGTATTACCTTTGTAGCTAAGGTATTAATTTTTATCTCACTATTTTTACAAAATTAGTCAAATTATTGTTCGTACAGCCAATATTTTGACCGTTTCTCATGAGTTTTTACTATTACCTCATAAGACTCTGCCCAGATATTATTTCCATTAATAAAAAGTGTGAGATCCACCTCTTAGCCACTTAGTACAGATGGATGACACTGCTCCAAGTTTTATAATAAAGCTTACGGCCTCAAATTTTGTAATATAGAAGCCACGAATGGAGGATATTTTATATTGCAAAGATTTGTAGGACCCCTGGAAAATGAATGTGCTAAACTCACAGGAAAGATAGATACCAAATGGATAAAGATGAATTAGAAGACTATTGGTCTCATTCGACAATGGATCGACCATAGCTTATTTCATCACATCGCTCAGGAGACGAGCGCCTATAGCCTCTGGAAGAAATTAGAGTCTATGTATCAATCCAAGACAACCCAAAATAAACCCTCTTGATAAGACGGCTTGTGAACCAGAAGCTAAAGTCTGGGAGTCTTGCTGTTGAGCACACCAGTGAGTTTCAGAATCTGGTTAACCAGCTAGCAATTGTGAGATGAAGCTTGACGATGAGATGCAAGCTCTATTTCTTCTTAGCTCCTCACCAAATAATTGTGAGACATTTGTGGTTTCTCTTAGCAACTTAACACCAAGGGAAAGCTGACCGTGAATATGATTAAAGACGCTTTGTTCAACGAAGAATACAAGAGAAAGGATATGGGCACAGACCAGTTACACGTCTTTATCACGAAGAACAAAGGAAGGAACCGAGGAAGGAGCACAGGCAGAAGCAGAGGTCCGAGAAGGTCTTGAGATAATAGTAAATTCAGGGACAAGAGAAGCCAGTCCAGATCTAGAGGCAAATGCTACAAATGTGGGCAGGAGGCATATCAAGAGATTCTGCAGATTTAAAAAGACCGAAACAAGATAAGACCTTAATCAGCAGAACTCAGATGACATCAGCACATCAGTTGTTGTATCGGGGACGTTACTACTCTCTGTCAATGAAGAATGCCTTCATTTTGCAGACCACGACACCGAGTGAATTATCGATACAATAGCCTTTTATCATGCCATTCCCTAGATAGAGTTATTCAGTTCATACAAAACTGGAGATTATAGTACAATTAAAATAGGTAACACAAGCCATTCTAAGATTGTGGGGATTAGGAATATATCCATCCAAACAAGTGTTGGGTGTAGGATGGTGCTTAGAGACGTAAGATATGTTCCTGATCTACGCCTCAATATGATATCAGGAAATATTCTGGATCGACTGGGATACGAGAACTACTTCGATAATTGTTAGTGAAAGCTAACAAAGTGATCGTTGGTCATAGCCAGAGGACAAGCATGGTGAACGCTATACAAGACTCATTTGAAGATCTGCTCAGACAATCACAATGTAGTTAAAGACGAGACTTCACCAAATTTGTGGCACACGAGGCTAGGACATATAAGTGAGAAAGGCTTGAAGATTTTAACAAAGAAGTCTGTCATTCCCTTAGCCAAATGTATTCCTTTTAATCCTTGTGATTTCTGCCTATTGAATAAACAACATAGGGTTTCATTCAGCTCTTTTTTCAAGAAAAGAGCAGAGTTGTTAAGTCTGGTACACTGTGATGTAGGTGGCCCTATTGAAGTGAATACTTTTGGAGGTAAAAAGTATTTTCTAACTTTTATTGATGATGGATCATAGAAACTATGGGTATATTTTCTAAAGACCAAGAATGAGGTGTTCCATTATTTTCAGAGACTCTATGTCATTGTGAAATGAGACACTAAGAAGCGTTTGAACTGTTTCTGCATGGACAATGGTGGCAAGTATACTTCAATCGAGTTTAGAGCCTCTTGTGTTGATCGAGGTATTCGGCACGAGAAAACTGTGCCTGACACCCCTCAATTTAATAGAGTTGGAGAGAGGATGAACCGTACCATTATGGAGAGGGTCAGATGCGTGCTCAGAATGGCCAAGTTACCTAGACCACTCTGGGGAGAAACTATTAACAATGTCTGTTATCTTATCAATAGATCACCATTAGTTCTACTGAATTTTGAGACACCCGAGAAGACCTGGTTTGGCCGAGATGTCTCTTACTCTCATCTGAGAGCATTCGGGTGTAAGGCATTTTCTTATGTATCCAAAGAGCAAAGATCCAAGCTTGATGACAAGTTCACACTATGCATCTTTATGGGCTACGAAGATGAAGAGTTTGGATTCAGACCATAAGATCCAGAAAAGAAGAAAGTGATCCGCAGCATAGATGTGGTGTTCTACGAAAACCAGGTGATAGAGGACTTGACCGAGAAGCCAACAAAGTCTCAAGTTGTCAGTGCCACAGACATTATTCTAGATCTTGTACAACCACATGCCACCGATGAAGTACAAAATAAAGATCCAGAAGTGAATGAAAAGGGTGTTGAGCAGGAGGAGAAGACCCCTCCACCAGAAGTCAAAGAACCCCAGTTGAGGAGAATGGCCAGAGAGCACAGGCTGTCGATCAGATATCCTACTTTTGAGTATATTTTATTAACAGATGAGTGGGAGCCAGAAGGCTATCAGGAGGCATTGACCCACAGAGAGAAAAACCAATGGAAGAGGAGATGATTTCCATACAGAAGAATTATACCTATGACCTGGTAGAACTTTCAAAAGGTAGAAAACCATTGAAGAACAAATGGGTCTACAAGCTAAAGAAGTATGGAAGTGGAAAGCCAGTGAAGCACAAAGCCCGCTTGGTTGTCAAAGGCTTTGGTCAGAAGAAAGGTATCAATTTTGATGAGATTTTCTCCCCAATAGTTAAAATGACGTCTATCAGAGTTGTTTTGGGAATGGCTGCTAGGATGGACTTAGAGATTGAACAATTAGATGTGAAGACCGCTTTCCTCCATGGAGATTTGGAGGAACAAATCTACATGGAACAGCCTGAAAGGATTAAAGCAAGAGGGAAAGAGCACTTAGTCTGCAAGCTGATGAAGAGTCTCTACGGGCTAAAGCAAGCACCGAGACAATGGTACAGAAAGTTTGACTCATTTATGGTGGGTCATGGTTATAGCAGCACTGTTGCAGATAAGTGTGTATATGTTAAGACATTTCCCAATGACAACTTCATCACCCTTTTACTCTATGTGCAGGACATGTTGATTATTGGCCAAGATGCTACAATGATTAGCAAGTTAAAGAAGGAGTTGTTCAAGTCATTTGACATAAAGGACCTAGGCCCAGCATAATATATTTTGGGTATAAAGGTTGTTCGAAACAGAAAGGAAAAGAAGTTATGGCTATCACAGGAGAAGTACGTTGAACGTGTGATTAAAAAGTTCAACTTGAAGAATGCCAAGCCTGTTAGCACTCTGGTAGCTAGTCATTTCATGTTGAACAAGAGTACGTGTCCCTCTTTAAAAGAAGAGAAAGAGAAGATGGAGGTAATTCCCTACTCTTTAGCAGTAGGGAGTTTGATGTATGCTATGGTTTATACCCAGCCAGACATCGCTCACGCTGTCAGCGTTGTGAGCAGATTCCTATCCAATCTATAAAGGAATCATTGGGAAGTTATCAAGTGGATTCTAAGATACTTTAAGGGTACTTCGAAGATGTGCTTATATTTTGGGGAAGCAGATCAAGTTTTGAAAGGTTTTACAGATGATGACATTGCAAGCAATCTTGATGGCTGAAAGTTAACATTTGAATTTTTGTTCACTTTCGCAGGGGGAGATGCATCATAGCAGTCCAAGCTGTAGAATTGTGTTTCTTTATCCACAACCGAAGCTGAGTGCATAGCCGTTGCTAACGCCGAAAAGGAGATATTGTGGTTACAACAATTTATTTAAGAATTGGATCTGAAGAAGAAAGAGTTCAAGGTGCATTGTAGCAGTCAGAGTGCTATTGATCTAAGCAAGAACTCAATGTACCACTTCTGTATAAAGCATATTGATATTCGTTATCACTATATACGCGAAGCCATAGAGAAATAGCAGTTGAAGATTGTGAAAATTCACACCGACAAGAATCCTGCAGACATGATGAAAAAAGCCATGTCTAGAGATAAGCTCAATGTTTGCAGAGATCTAATCGGGATGGGTTCTAACTGAGGAGTCGTTGGCGACACTCCCTCTCCTATGGGTGTGGACGGGGAGAATTAATGAGATCCACTCCCATGAATGATGCATTTTTTCCTCGTCTGCGCCAACATTCGCACGCTCAACAACACTCGAACACCTTCGCTGAATTTAAAGACTGCACGAGGATCATCAATTGATCAGAGAATGTAATTGTGTGGTGAGCTCTATAAAGAGAGAGCCAAGTGTGAGAGAGAACCAGAGGGTTAGAGAAACAGAGAGTTTCAGAGAGAGTTTTAATTGAGTGTGAGTGAGATAATTTTTCTCTCTCCTCTCTCCATTGTATCTCAATCGTTGAAATAAGTTTTCGCTCTCCATGGACGTAGGCTAAAAAGTCAAACCACGTATTTTTTTGGTGTTTCATGTGTGTGATTGAATTTTTGGGACAATGAACGGTCCCAACACTTTCTTTTATATTTAAGTTAGCCAAAGAAAGATTATAATCAGATAGATGGCTGGAACTGAAACAACAAACTTTACCTTGACTCATTCTATGTCCCCCGAACAATACAGACTTTTGGTTGTACCAAATGCTCCAATTGATCATTATAAAAGCATACTAGGCCTCCTTTGACAAAGAGCTTATATGTTTCCATAGCCCAATGCATTACCTCACCAAGGCCCCAAGAATGATTCCATACCTATAACCCATGCCTGATGCCAAACCAAATTTGAAAATTTGCAATCCCTCAGACAATGGATTACCGATTCATTTTCTTCTCCATAGAGGATACATAAAAGGTCTTGGATAATTTTTCACATACACAACAACAATTTTACTAGTAGAATATTCAAACAAGCTTTCCACATAAACACCTTTTCTTTATTGGGGATCATGGCTGACCACAAACCTTTCCAAAAACATTTGATCGAAGATGAGTCCTAGTAACCAGAGACGTTAGCTTCATTCTCAATAGCCACATAATACTCAGACCTGATCGAATATCTACCATTCACTACAAAAAAATGTAGTTTTGTCGATGATTATTCCCGACGAACTCAAGAATTATCGCTAAAAGCTCCATATTGCCGACAAAATCTTAAAATTCGTCGCACAAAAGTTTATGATTTTTTGCGATGAACAAAGTCGTTGGCAAAAATATATTCTGTTTCTACGACCCACACACATTGCAGGTAATATTGGTCAAATATTCGCGACAAATCAAAGATATTTCGCACTGGTGAAAAATTACCTTTACCGACGACGTGTTTCATCGCAGAAGATCTTGATATCCAAAACGACGTCGTTTTACTTATTCTAAAAGTGAGCAACGATCATACCTTCTCTCTTCCATAAATACATTAACTCACAATTCATGCCCTATTCTCGATCATACCCTCTTTTTACGACCACCACCGTCTTACTGCTTATTGTCGCATTTGCCATCTTGCTCCTCGCTATCACCGTCGCCGTTGCTCTCTGCTTTCCACCATCACCACTGCTGCTATGCATCCACTGTCAACAATATCAGGTTTTATGTTAATTTCTGTTGAAAATTGGCCTTCATACAAACTTGATATAAATTAAGATCTCATTCTAATCTTAATTCTTTTAATCTTGATTTTTTATATAAATTAGGTTTTGGATTTTGGGGAAATGCTCTTAGAGGTTTGGGGGTTTTATGTTTTGAATGTTGGAGGTGATTTGATGAAGTACTTAGGGATTAGATTTTGGAATTTATATAAATTTTTGAATGTTGGGGGTGATTTGATGGTGTTAGGGATTAGATTTTGGATTTTATACAAATTTTGGAATGTTCAATTTTATATAGATTTTAGAATGTTGGATTTTATATAGATTTTGTATTTTGGGGGAATGCTGTTAGGGATTGGATTTTGGTTATTTGATGAATGCTGCGGGAACGCTATTAGGGCTGTGGGGGTTTATGTTTTGGGGATTTGGGAGTTTTATGTTATGGGGGTTTTACCTGAAAGTTTGCTATTAAATATAATTTTGATGTAATTTTTAGGTCACAAAATGTGGACAAAACTTTGGCTATAATAAGGAATAGAATGAGTATGCAATACCAAGATGATGTAAAGTCATTTTTGTAATTCGCAATGATAAATGTTGGATCAGATGATAAAAATCATTGTCTGTGTGTGGACTGCCTGAATTGTGAACAACGTAACAGTAAAATAGTGGAACTTCATTTGCTTCGTAGGGGGATATCATGTTCTTACAGAACTTTGGTGCATCATGGGAAACATGCTCCAATTCCTGTTTATGAGCAACAGGATGGGGGTGAAACAGCCGAAGATGGAATGTTAATGGAAGAAAATGAGGAACAAGACGAATTAAATGATATGTTGGAAGACTACTACATAGCGATCAATGACATGGATGATGATGATCAGGGTGAAGTGCCTGGTAGCGTCGAGAGGAAGAAAATGCAAAACTTTGATAAATTATTTAATGATACTCAACGTGAGTTATTCCTAGGTTGTCAAAAGTTTAATCTATTGTCGTTCGTCATTAAGATGCTTCATATGAAGGTGTTGAACAAATGGAACAATAAGTCTTTCCATATGTTGTTGGGGATATTAAAAGATCTCCTACAAGAAAGTAATCAAAAAATTCCATGGTCACTTTATGAAGCTAAGTTTTTGCGTGACTTGGGCTTGGGATATGTGGCCATTTATGCATGTAAGTATGATTGTGCACTTTTTTTAAGGAGAATGCAAACATCGATAAGTGACTTGTTTGTCAAGAACCAAGATACAAGTTGAATGATGACAAAGGAAAGAAGATTCCTCACAAGATCTTGTGCTACTTTCCGCTGACACCGAGATTACAGAAATTATATGTCAAGAAAAATGACAACGGATATGAGGTGGCGCAAAGAAAAATGTGTTGATGGTAGGGTATTGAGACATCCAACTGATGGTGAAACGTGGAAGGATTTTGATCAGCAGCATTCGCTATTCTCTAGTGAGGGCCGAAATGTGAGGTTGGGACTAGCGACTGATGGTTTCAACCCTTTTAGAAACATGAGCAACTCTTATACTATGTGACCCATGATAGTTATGTCGTATTGTAATATCCCGTAATTCTTAAATAAAATTATAAGAATAATTAATGTTAATCAAGCTTAAAATAATAATTATTGAATTAATCTTGGCCAATTATTTAGCTAGAGTATTAGGGAAATTATTTATTAAATCCCCAAAATGTGGAGAGCAGAATAATATAATACATTAATTTAAAGTGGTGGTTTTTTTAATGGGAGACAATCAGCATGTCAGGAGATTAGGCTGACAGCCCACTCTTGTCCCATCTTTTCTATTTGTCTATCATTACAAGACAGGCTTTGAGAGACCTAAGAAGTCTTCTTCCTCTCTCTCTCTCTCTCTCTCTACTACCCGAAAACACCATCTTCCTCCCCCAAATATGAGAGTTTCTCCCATGGTTGTGTTCAAGATCGTGAGATAGGGCGAGTGAAGTGTTTTCCTGAAACATTGAGAGTTCTAGAACTGGAGCAGTGAGGTGCTTCCACACCATTAACAGAAGAGACGAAGGAAAGAGAAGAAGAGAAGAGGAGTAAACCGCCATTGACGTTGTTCTTTGAGATTCTTAAGGTAAGAATCGTATTCTCAGCTCTTATATGTGTTACACCATGAAATACATCCCTTAATCAAAGTATAAAACCCTTTTCCTTAGTCCTTCCTAGCTCTAGACACATGCATTTGTAGATCTTTATTTTTATCTACTGTTGGGTATTTTAATTGGAGAAATCTAGAGTTTATTCCTTAAATCTTGGTAGGAAGACCCTTATGAGGGATTTTGGAGTGTTAGATGATATGGATGTGGAGGAGAGAAGTTTGTAGGTGTTGTTGAGCTTTGAGTGAAGTTGAAAAATCATGTTTTTCACCCAAATAGCCCCTTATTTTGGAGATAACACAAAAAACAGAGCATCAGCATTTTTGGGCCAATTGAGTCGACCCAAACCTTCTGTGAGTCGACCTAGGTAGTTTAGCTCTCTGTTGTTTTAACAGACAAGAGCCTGAGTCAACCCAAGCTTCGTAAGTGTCGACTTAGATGGTTTAGCTCTCTGTTGTTTTAACAGGCGAGAGCCTGAGTCGACCCATGTTTCATGGGTGTCGACTCAAATGGTTTTGCTCTCGGTAGTTTTGACAGGCGAGGCTGTAAGCCGACCCAAGCGTGATGTGAGTCGACCCAACCTCAACCCCTGCGTGTGAGTCGATCCCTCTCAGCCAATGCCTCGACCCTAACTAAGTCCCAACGTTTGTGAGTTGACCCAAGCGTGATGTGAGTCGACGTACCTCATCTCTTGCCTCGACCCAGACCACCTTTGTAGGCACCTTGAGTCGACGCGAATGAGGAGTGAGTCAACCCAGAGTCACATGATTTGACTCAACTTAGTTCTGAGTCGACTCAAAGCACAAACATTTCTTTCTTCCAATGATGTTTTGGAGCCTTTGTGACCACCTTTGGCCTTAGGTTTCTTCATAAAAAATATAGCTTATGATCATACCTATCTTCTGGAGTTGCATCAAGAATTATTAATGAGGTCTAATTCCTTGAATTGAAATTCACTGAACATTATAAGGTGGAAAAACCTCTAAGTTGATGGTAGATCATGTTTCAATGGGAACTAAGGACCTTGGGTTACCATAGGGTCATGACGTAAGATGTTATGGATCATATGAAGAATGAAGTTATTACTTATACATGGATTGTTATGTAATCTAGGTTTCGGAGGTCGAACCAAAGATGAAGAAGCATTGACTCGTTATCAAGGATGTCATCCGTGAAGGGCTCAAGTAAAATATGAGAGTGGCTAGCGTATGTAAAATGAAATGTAGAAAACATGGGTATTTATAAATGTATTGGATAATATGTTTTGTGATGATCTCATTGGTGTTTTCTTAAAAGTATGCTTGAGTGTTCAAATGAAGTTTACTTCTCGTTTATCAAATGTGATCATGTTTCTTTGTGAGTAACGAGATAAAAAATATATCTTGTATCGGACATGTTGCTTGAGTGTGCCAAGTTATAACGAGTAACCATCCCGGAGGACCCCTTGTGTGGATGTCTGATAGCCATTAAAGGTTTTGCCCCTTGTGTGGGTGTTGGATTGCCTTAAAGACTTGCTGTCAAGCACCGTCCCGAGCACCGGGCACGGAACCTGATGATGGGTATACAACCCAACATTCTTAACAACATTCATAACATTTAAGCATAACTTTTTTTCCTTTTAACATAGAATTAGGACTTCATTCTTGGGCCCAACATAGCATCCAAAAATTTATACAAGAGGACTCACAGCCTTATCAACATCATCTCATTATATACATTTCAAAGAGAAAAAACAAAAGGTGTTACCAAAACCCAACTTCCCTACAACCTTCCCTA
>JAUTBS010384166.1:0-10335 GCA_032361285.1 Aequorea victoria | reverse complement strand
AAAGAAATGAGAGTTTGATATAAAAAAAATGAGATTCTTAACATGAAAAAATGAGAATTTTGGTCATTTTGTTCTTCCTAAAATGAGAATTTTGGTCTTCTCAAAATAAGAATTTTGATCTTTCCAAAATTCTCATTATCTGTATGTTTTTTCATTCTTTCAAAACCAAATTCTCATTTGTCCAGTAGATTAAAATTCTTAAAATTTAATTTGCATAAACTACTTTTGACAGTAAAATTTTTACTTTGGGAGAACTAAAATTCTCATTTTTGGTCTAAGAAAATTAAAGTTTGGTATAAAGAAAATATAATTTTTAACATAGGAAAATGAGAAATTTATTCCAAACTTCTAATTTTGTTCTTCCCAAAATGAAAATGTTGGTTTTTCTAAAATTCTCATTATCTGTAAACCTTCTCATTCTTTTAAGACCAAAATTTTTATTTGTCTACTAGACTAAAATTCTCAAAATTTTCATAATTTAGTTTGCATAAACTACTTTTGACAGTAAAATTTTCGTTTTGGGAAGATAAAAATTCTCATTTTGATCTAAAAATATGAGAGTTTGGTACAAACAAAAATGAGATTCTTAAAATAGGAAAATATGATTCTTAAAATAGGAAAATGAGAATTTTAGTCCAAAATGAGAATTTTGGTCTTCACAAAATAAGAATTTTGGTCTTTTCAAAATTCTTATTATCTGTAAATCTTCTCGTTCTTCCAAGACCAAAATTCTCATTTTGGTCTAAGAAAATGAGAGTTTGGTATAAAAAAAAATGAGATTCTTAACATGAAAAAATAAAAATTTTGGTGTAGATCAAAATTTTCATTATCTGTAAGTCTTTTCATTCTTCCAATACTAAAATTCTCATTTATCCACTAGAACAAAATCTTCAAAATTTAGTTTGCATAAACTACTTTTGACAGTAAAATTCTCATTTTGGTGTAAAGAAATGAGAGTTTGGAATAAGAAAAATAAAATTCTTAACATGAGAAAATATTTTGTTTTTCGGCAACCCAAATTGATTCCAAAATATGAATGATTGAGACTATATTCTTTCTGGATTTTTCATAACTTTATTTGTTTGCTTGTATCGATTTCGATCCACTGATCGAAATTGATTCCGAGATATGAACGATTGAGAGTATCTTTTTCTAAATTTTAAAAAAAAAAAAAAGCTAAAGAGACAATAAATAAAGTTGAAATTTGATTAATGCAAAGTTATGTTTCAGACCTATTTCTCTTAAGATCTTCCTTGAGAGAATCGGAAAAGAGTTGAAGAAATACATCCATGGCTGTGATAAGTCGTATGTCGGTGATTACGCAACAGATGAGTCCGATAAGATATACCAACATCAGAGTTCCTGACATGGCAGTAAGTAGAGAAGAAATCGTCGTGGAACTGCTGGCGGAGATCGTCAGAGACAAGGTCTACGTGGCGGTGAAAAAGGATCTGAATGAGAGCAAGTTTACTCTGTCCTGGGCGATGCACAACTCGGGAGTAAGAAAAATCTGCATTCTCTATGTTCTCGAATCTGCTAAGAGGAATTGAATTGATTGAGTCGGAGGCAAACATTTTCTGTATGACTAAAATTTTAAAAGGTTAAAATTATCTATATTAATGACAATATTTAAAAAATGGACCTTATGGGGTAGTAAAAGAAATTCAAAATCTATCGGTAAACAAGTATCTAAAATAGAACCTCGCGATAATTAACACATTTTAAAATATCACGGGTGTTAGTATTATTCAACTAAATTTTAAGAAAAATTAATGTATTTTATCCAAAAAATAATAATTTAATTAAACAACGATAAAATCTCACTAAAAACAAAAATAAAAAATTATCTCAAATGGGGACAGTTTATAAGTAAGAGGTTTATTTGGCCTCTTTTTGGAATTTTTTTTTTTACTGTCTTTTTTTTCCTTTTCAGTGTCGTGAATGGAAAATGTGAAAGTATATTTGTTTAAGTCATTTTTAGAGGCGAACTCTGCCGAGGTAGCAGAAGCGGTGGAAGTGGTAGCGTCAGTGGCGGCAACAGTAGTGGTGGCGGCAATTGCAATGGTTGTGGTACTTGTAGTGGCAGCAGGAGTGACGGTGAAGGTGACGACGGTGGCGGTGATATTGACAACGACAGCAGTAACGACAGTGATGGTAGAGATAGCGGCGACGACGACAGTGGTAATAACATATTTTGATAAAAAAAATTTACTATTTTTTTTTTCAAATATTACCCAAACACTATAAAATAAAAATAAAAAAATATTTGATGTTGTAAAATATTTTACGTCGAAATAAATAAAACCTTATAAATTACCGTTAAAAAAATATGATAATAACTTCGAACAAAAGTTACAAATATTGGTTTCACCCGGTATTATTTATTATTCTTTTTTTATAAAAAAAATTACGTTATCAATAAGAAATTAAGAGGAAATGAGATTTGATACTCTCCTCTTATTAATTCTTGCTTCGTTCTCGTTTATAATTATAAAATACATTTTATACATTTATATTTTATATTAGAAATTTATTTTTTAAAAAAACATAATAAGAGTAGAATACATTCTTATTTTTTATTTATCAAATTTTTTTTATTATAATTATTTATCAAATATCTTTTTTATACCATATTCTTTGCCACTAGGTAATATTGGTCCTGTTTGGGATAATCACTTATTGACTTATTAGTTTATTATAAAATAAGTTAATTTTATTTAACTCAATTAGTTTAAATAAAAAGTAATTAATTGTTTAAAATCTTATTTAGTTAGACAAGTAATACTTATTTATTACTTAATTTATAAGTAAAAAGTTAATAAATTATTTTACACAAAAGAATTATTATTATTTTCCTCCTGTGATTGATAATTACTCCCCTTATATCTCTACTCGCATTTTTATTTTATTTTTTTACTTGAATTCTTTTTTGATAAAATAAAAATAAAAACAGTATATCACATTTTTGCCCTCGCCCGTCTCATTATCTAATTTAATGTCTAATCTAATTAATTAAGGCTATATTTAGTAAAAGACTTAAAGTTAAATTTTAGACTTCTAGTTTAATAGCTTAAAACACTATTTGGTCAATGTTTTGCAGCTCTTTTCTTTAGTCTTTTTTTGCTTTTAGTACTTTAGCTTTTTTAGTTGTTAATCAAAATATTATTATATATATTTTAAAATATCATAATTTTACTTATATAAATATATTTATTTTTATAAAAATTATATTTTAAAATTTACTCATCGAGATCTATCAAACAAAATATATATTAAATATGAAATATCATAATTTTACTTAAGAGTAGTTCAGCTAGTCAGACATTAAGTTTACTAGTTAATGGTCACTAATTCGACTCATCTTAGTGCCACTAGAAGTTTGTTTGGGTATTTGGCCTAGTTTGGAAGAACATGTTTATTAGCTTATAAGATAAGCAATAAACAAATATCGTCTGCCCTTTTAAATAGTCTCACATAGTCTATCGTTTGATTGGTAGTATAAAAAGAGAGATTAAAACACAATTAACTAACTTAGTGCACTTATATTTCTCATATGAGGGATTATCACAATCCCATGAGAGGGGTGTGTCAATAGAAATACACTATTTTACTCTTTATATTTTCTCCAATCAAAGACAATTTGGTACAAACTAGATTACATTATTAATTCTTTTTATAATAGTTTAGTTTAGGTAGTAATAATCTAAATACACTATTAATTACATAAATTTAGTTCTTCAACCAAATGAGTTTTTATTACCTTATTTAAGCTAATTATTTCAAAAAAAACAGACTTATTTTATATTAACTTATTTTACAATAAACAAATAACCAATTAGACCAAACATAACCTTAACATTAAATTATTGAAAAAAGAAACTTGGGTCTAAAAATGCCCTAGGGACCCAACATTGTTGCACGTGACCCACATCGCTAACCTGGGTGTTGAGCAATATTTTCAGAAACAGTGACTAGCTTCCCTTTATTCCTCTTGATAGCCTAAAGATATGAAATAAGACTAGACTGGACAGGCTCTCTGTTGCTACCCTTTATTATGGGCTATGCACACGTTTATTATTTTTTCTTTTCTTGGGCAAAAATTCCTGTATTTTGGAATCTTTAAATTCAGTTTTTTTTTAAAATTATGTCTGATTAAATTAATGTTATAAAAAATTTATTTAAATGTTTTTAAGTGGAGCATTTTTAAATTTATGACCAAAAGTTTTACTTTTATTTTTTATTTATTATGAGAATAATCTAAAAAAACATAATATATACATTTAGGCTAATAATAAATTTCTTATTTTAAAAAAAACTTTTTACAAATAAAGGTTAGCTGTCGTTTGGTAACGTTTTACGTTTCCTGTTTTATGTTTTTAAATTTTTTGTAAACTGTAAATAAAAACATATTTGGTAATATTTTTATATTTTTTGTTTTTGGAAACAGAAAAAATATATTTTGAAAACACATTGAGTCGACCCAAACTTCAGGTGGGTCGACTCAAACTTCTCATGAGTCGACCCAAGTTTAACAATTACCATTGAGTCGATCCAAACTTCAGGTGAGTCGATCCAAGCTTAGCATGAGTCGACCCAAGCTTGAGGTGGATCGACCCACTAACGAAAGCCTGCTAAGAAGCCGAGATCACATCCCCATGAATCGACCCACATTCGTCATGAGTCGATCAACGGACAAATGAAAATGAATTTTTTTAATTCTAAAAGTAATCTTTTTTCCCCGATAACATACATTACCAAATATGTTTATAATTTATATTTATACAAAAACGTAAACGTGTTTACGAACAAGGTAATTTTTTTTTATTTTTTATTTTTTTTTTGGCCACCTACTTGAACTGTTTGCAGCTCTCTCTAATGCGACTTATTCATGACATTATTATATAGATAAATTATATTGATATCTTTGATATTAGTTAAAAATATAAGAAGTTTTGGAGTTTCTGAAATAACATTTATTTCTCTTATATATGTTTTATATTTCTATGATAGATTTTTTCTTCTGTTAGTAAACTGTCAATTTATCATTAATAAAAAAATAAAAATTACTAACATAAGCAATAACAGGGGCGGAGGCAGGAGCAAGCAGGGGCCTTGGCCTCCCCAAAATTATTTAAGTCTTTTAAATTTAGTCTGAAAAAAATTTGATCCCCCAAAAAAATTTTCTGACTTCGCCCTATGCATTTGTTTTATATGTATTTTTTTATTTTACATAAAAAAATATTTAATTAATTATAAAATTAAAATAATAAAATATTATTTTTAATTAACGCAATTCATAGTGTCCTTTCAAAAGTCTCAAAAAAAATTAAATATATATCACAGTGATAAAAATAGAAAAACTAAAAGTCTTCACCATTGAAGGCATCATAACCAAAGCATAGTATGTTTAGGCCCTGTTTGAAGGTTTAAAAAGTCATGTTTTTTAATATTTTTTATTTTTAATATATGTTTTTAAAAATTTAGTCCATTTTGATAAGCACATATCACGCAAGTTCTTTGAACTCAATCAACGGGTTTGGTTGTTTAATTTCAAGTTGCGTCTCTTTCCCGGTAAGCTCCGTTCTCGTTGGGACGAACCTTTCATTGTCACTGAGATTTTCCCCTACGGTGCTATCACGATTAGGAATCCTAAAATGGAGAAAACATTTAGGGTCAATGGTCAGAGGCTAAAGCCGTACGTCGACGGTATTAGTAACGAGGAGGAGATCGAGACCGTCGACTTGACGGATCCGATTTACTCAATTCTTTGAGCTTCACAAACGTCTGGCTAAAGACGTTAAAATTAGCTCCTTTTAGGAGGAAACCCAATCATTTTTCTTCTTGTTAGGCTAAACACAAAAGAAAATGCATAAAAAATAGAAAGGCTTAGAAAACTTTCTAAAAAAAATTAGCATCTTGGAGCTACTGCCATTCTGCGTCCGGACGGACGAGACCTACGTCCGGACGCACATGCCTTGGGGAGCTACTGCCAAATAGCGTCCGGACATTTGATTTTTAATGTCCGGACGTAAAGAGTTAGAAAGGCTACTGGAGTTTTACGTCCGGACGCGCATGACTTGCGTCCGGACGCATTTGCGTCAAAAAGGCTACTGAAGTTCTGCATCCGGATGCGCATGACTTGCTTCTGGACGCGTTTGAAATATGGCGACGTTTTGTTTCCCCCCGAAACCTTTTCGTCTCCCTCCTCTCTCCTTTTTAAACCCTTCTTCTCCCTCTTTCTCTCCCTATCTAACTACACACACTCTCTCTCTCTCTCTCTCAAACCCTTCATCTCCCAAAACCTTAAATCTCCATAACCGGCCAAACTTTCATCCCCTCCGACGAATACTCTTCTTCTCCGAAAAATATTCAAAGATTCTGTTCGAAGTTTCCGGTGTGCTTCGAGTTTTCCGGCGGTCTTCGAGTTTTCCGGTCGAGTTTTCCGATCATCTCGGCGAAGTTCGAGTTTTTCGACGATTTTTCCGGCCAACTTCGAATTTTTCGGCATTTCTTTTCCGGTGAGACTCATTTTATCCATTCTTTCTTTTTCTTTTTCTTTTCCTTTTCTCCTCTCTTATTTTCTTTTTTTTATTATTATTTTCTCCATGCCTCCCCGTCGATCTACCCCCACCAAGCGGGCTCAGGACACTTCTTCATCTTTCGTCCCCGCCCTGTCCTCTTCCACATCGTGGGCCACCCATAAGCTCCACTGCATGATGACCTTCCCGGTCTGTGGCCCATTCCAATCCGATAACCTCGCCATGTGAGGCATCATCGAACTTCAAAATCGCCGCCTAACTCCCATCCTCGGTCAGTTTCCTGCCCCTTATCCCCGCCTCGTCTGCGCCTTCTATAAAAATATCCACGTCGAGATGCATGACAGCCACATAGTTCATTCTACTATTGACGGCCACGAGGTCTCCATCTCTTCCTTGACCATTGCTAAGGTGTTGGACATCCCACCCTTGACTATCCCATCACCGCTCTCTTGGCCGGTACGATGGCCGCTACCATGATCGAATCCATCACCTCTGGTAAGGGTGACGTCAAATCCCGCTTCACTCGTCGGGGTCTCGTAATGCAGGAGTAGTATCCACTGGGGTTTCACTACCATGATCGAATCCATCATCACTGGGGTTTCGTTTACTTCAGGAGTAGTATCACGTGTGTGTTCTCGTAGTGCATCATCTGTCGATGCATTCCTTGAGTTCACGTCGCGTCTTGGGCGAGCCATCTTATAAATACAGTATAGATTAATAAGTTTCATCAATATATTTTATAGGATTTCATTATATAGATTTCCTGTATTCAAAACTTTCAAGGTTTATGAATACAATTTAAAAACCAGTCAAACAGATGTCCGAAGACAATGGTACGACACCCATAAGTCATATACAGTTTTAATTTAGCTACACACAATATATGTCTATGATGGTATAAATAGAATTCTCATCAAGTTACGAGTCATATCACGTAGGATTAAATGTTACACAATATCATATACAGAAGATAATATTTCATCTACTGAAATTAAGAATTCATAACTGAAAGAACTCTAGAGATTCAGACCTCTACTAATGATGCATGATGATATAACATGATTCAAATCTAAGATACTTTAAACTTATGCTCTGATACCAAACTTGTCACACCCCAATTTGAAAAAAGTGACCGGCCATGGATTATGGGTCTTGGCCCAACGAACCAAGTAAGCCTTAATTATTTTTAATTAATAATATGTTAAATAATCTAATCATATAAGGATTTAAATAATTAAAATCCATAATTATACATGTGGGACAAAATAGCCCACCATCTCATCCATGTATATCAAAAATTCATTAACAATTTACTTACTTTATTTGAATGCGAAAGCAAAAATATGAATGCGTATAATGCATGTTCTAGAGGTCTTTATCCTTAGATCCCCTTCAAGCAGCCGAGTTCATCACCAAGCTTCTTTCTTCAATTCCTGAAATGTTTAATTTTACTACATCAGCAAAACTGATGAATATAATCATGTATAATACAATACAGTTCAAAACGGAGGATATAAAATAGTTTGTACATTAACATAATCATGGCAGTATATATACAGTAATATCAAGAAAAATCATTTTACTCATCATTTCATTTCATTATCTCATAACAAGATCTTATTTCATTATTTCATATCATTTCATCTCGTATCTTAATCTCATTTCATTGTTTCATCTCAATGTCTTATCTCATTCTTGCATATATAAATGTATATATATATTTATATTCTTTTTATTTGGTCCCGTTATCAACGAGTCACCAAGTTATCACATAATCCAGTTATTTGGTCCCAAATACGGGTCACCAAGATATAATGTAATCAATTTATTTGGCCCCGAATATGGGTCGCCAAGAAATCTCATTAATTTGGTAATTTTACTAAGGCATCTCTTCAGATATTATATATGTATTACATCATTTGGTCTCAATATGGATCACCAAGATATCACATTGATTTGGTAATATTACACGAATTACCAAGACATCTCATTCATTTGGTAACATTACACGAGTTACCAAATCATCTCATTAGACATTATGTCTGTATCTCATCATTTGGTTACATCTACGGGTCACCAAGAAATCTCATTCATTTAGTAACATTACACGAGTTACTAAGACATCTCATTCGTTTGATAATAATACTAAGTTATCTCATAATGTTTGTATCAATACGTATACTTTCCATCGATGTGTTGACAAGAATCTAACACTTTTCATGATGCATTTCATAACACTATTCATAATATATTTCATAACCTATTTTATTATATTTTTTCATATCACTTATCATTGTTTATTTCATAACACTTTTCATTATGCTTTTCATACAATCTTTTTAACACACTTTATCATATTTTACATAACACTTTTATGTAATTTGTAACACTTTCCATTACATAGGATATTCAAGTTTGTAAGAACAATTGATGATAACCTTTCTATAATATTCTTCATTTTATAGGCTATTCAAGATAATATTAAATCTGTCCATAACACTTTTCATTTGGCCCCGTTTAACAACGGGTCATCAACGTATCACCTCACTACAATAGTATAGGGAAAACTTGTGAAACATTTGTTAAGAAGTCTTTTCATATTTTACAACATTCATAACATGGTTCCCTACCAGTACATATCATTCTAATTTATTTTAAAGGCATTTAAATCATAAATATTTTCTTTTTCAAAGCAAATCAAGGGTACAATGTTTAATTGAAAGCAGGTAACAGGTCATCAACTCTTAAGTAAAACATTTATACCATGATTTTCAGGAGAAAATCACACAGTTTTATTTAAAACATTTAAACATCAAAATTTACTTTTCAAGTAGTTTGGGGGTGCGGAGAATTTAATGAAAGTACGTAGCATGAGAGCCACTCACCTGAGGTCCACACTAAGCTCAAAAGAAATAGAATGTACTCTACGATTCGTATGTCAACCTGAATATGTGGCACCAAACATTATAAGCTAATAAAGCAGTTAAATTATTTAACTTTATCCAAACGAACCCTTCCCAACCATTAGAGGTTTCCTTCTTAGCTTCTGGTGTTAATTAAATCATTAATTAATTTATTTTATCTTTTAAATTAATGCCAAACAGAGCCCAAGCCCTTAAGAATTCACTTCAGCAATTTAATCAACACTTTTCGGGTGATGGGTCGACCCAGAAGGTCAATGAGTCAACCCAAAAGTTTTACAGAGGGCTTTGAGTCGACACAGCAAGGCTGTGAGTCGACTCAAAGGCAAAAAGCTCACTGTGAGTCAACATCAGGGGGCTGTGAGTCGACCTAAGGCATAAAAAGACACAATGAGTCGACACCAGAGGCTTTTGAGTCAACCCAAGAGTGAAGCAGATCACCTTGAGTTGACACAATGAGCTATTGTGTCGATCCAAAAAGGGTTCAGGTCATCCCAAGGAAACCTGAGTCGACCCAATAGGGATTTGGGTCGACCCCCAGGTGTTCAAGGCATGAGTGAGTTGGCCCTTGAAGGCAGTGAGTCGACCCAAGTGAAGGAAAACAAGGCAGAGAGCTTACTGCCCACTTTCGTCCGAACGTCGGTCGTATCCCGTCCGGAGGGTACACAATAGAGGCTCCAGAAATAGCCTCCAGCGTGCGTGAGTCGACCCAACCATCATGGGGGGTCGACCCAAAGGCCGGGACATCCATTAATGGCTGCTGTAACTTCGTTTTTTCATGATTTTTATTCAATCTTTCCTTCATTAATCATCATCTAAGTTATTTTATCATATTTTATTACATTCCAGAGGTTTCTAGATACCTTATAGTGATT
>JAUTBS010384055.1:0-10335 GCA_032361285.1 Aequorea victoria | reverse complement strand
CACACATGCTCATAACATACTTTTTACTAAAGAACTCCTTTTGACATTATGATAAATGCATAACACCAAGCATACAACAAAACATGCTCATCAATGTATATAAAACACTTATAACATGCTAATCATTATGAATAGGCTAGCCACTCTCACCTGATATTTACATCTCAAGAATTACCTCATAAACCTGGAGACGTCGCTCCACCATCCACGGCCACCATCTAGGATCTAGGTCACATCACAACTCATGAATAAGTATCAACTCATAACTCATATGCATCCTAAGGTCCTATTTCTTAGACCCCATGATCATCCTATGACTCATCGTTCCACTTGGAACACCACATCTTTTTTTATTAAAGGTTTCCCAATCTTACCACACTTGGTAAATCCATTTCTTCATATTAAACCTTTATAATTAATTGTGTTAAGGTTTCAGGAGTTAGACATGACCGTAACATACAACTTTGACAAAGAAACCTAAGGCCAAAACGGTCCACAACCACTCTTAAAATACTATTGGAACATAATTATTTTTCCACATTTGAGTCGACTCAGACCCAGATTGGGTTGACTCACAGGGCTTGGGTTGACACGCCACTCCTTCGGGTTGACACAAAGGCTTGCCAGAAGGTTTGGGTCGACATTGGGGTTTATATCGCCTGATTCCAGCACATAGGCGCCCACTTGGGTCGACACACAGGGTAGTTGGGTCGACACACGTGCATAGAAAAAATAGGGTTAGGGTCAAGACAGGGGTCGATAGTCTCAGCTCACACACACATAGAGCGCCCTTTTGGTTGATACACAGGTGAGTTGGGTCAACCCATCTATAAGGTTCAAGCTTGAGTCGATACCATGACCCCTTGGGTCGACTCAAATGTCCGCTTACAAAACAACAGAGGCTGAACTCCTCCTAAGTTGACACCTTCCACTCTTGGGTCGACTCACGCCATCGACTGAGAAAAGAACAGAGACTAAGACCATCTGAATCAACACCCACACAGCCTGGGTTGACTCACACACCCGCCTGTCAAACTCTAGAGGGCATAAGTGCTTTGGGTCGACACCCAGGAGGTCTGGGTCGACCCAAAGACCGGAAAAAGCACCTGCTCTATTTTCTGTGTTCTCGTTGAAACTAAGAGACTGTTTGGGTGAAAAATAAGATTTTTTCCACTTCATCCAAAGCTCAACAACAGCTACAAGCTTCCCCCCCAGCACTCCAAAACCCCTTATAAAGTCTCTCCATGAAGATTTTATAAAAGATAAATTAGGTCACCCTTATAAAAACATCCATCCATTGATAAATATGGAGACCTACAGATGTATGGTCTAGGTCTAGGAAGGAAAAAGACCAAGGGATCTAGGTTTCAGACTTTGATTAAAGGAAGTATTTCATGATATAAACATAAGAGTGCTTAGAACACGATTTCTTACCTCAAAAATCCCACAAACAGCTTCAATGGCAATTTACACCTTTTCAGTTCTCCTGTTTCTTTCGTCTCTTTTGCAGATGGAGTGAGTACTCCTCACTACTCCAACTCTAGCACTCTCTGGCTCCCACAAAGACCTTCACTCACACTTTCTCGTGATTTCCCCCATTTTCTCCTTTTTCAAATGATCATCTCTCTTAGCTGTTCTCTCTCTCCTTCAAACGACCGATTCCCAAAAGATTCGTTCAGGAGGAACAAATCCTGACATCCGTCATAATCAGCCCCCATATCTCTGAATATGTCAGGAGATCAATCTCCTTTCATAAAATTAAAAAAGGCTCCTCCTATTTAATAATATTCATGTATTTCAACTCTCATTTCTTCCAACTTGTTAGTTTGGCTCCTTTTTATTTTTATATTATTAGTTTCATCATTAATCTAAACCACATCCCAAACAAGGCCTTTCTTGGGTTTTAAATCGGGTTAATTATCTTTTATATTTTCTTGAGAAAATACGAGATGTTACATTCTCCCTTTCTTAACGAAATTTTATCCCGAAATTTAAGCGTATCAGATATTTCATACAGAAAAACTTCTCAACACCTCATCCCTTTATTTCCAAACACTATCCTCACATCGACATATACTCCAAGGGTTGGGTACTTTACCTTACTTGTTATTCCTCTTACGCTTCAAACGTAAATGAATCAATTCCAAAATATAAAAAACATACGTACATTTTCCTTTCTTAACTGCTTTATGATCCGCAGCCTTCTTGCCCCTGGCCGATGATGCAATAGGTTTTCCTCGTTGTACGTATTGCACAGATATATGTCTTGGTTCTCCACATCGGTAACACGTAACCTTTCTCTTCTTCGAAATTGGACACTTCTTCGCAAAGTGTCCGGATACTCCACATCGATAGCATGTAACTCCTACTCTCTCTGGGATTGGACAATCTTTCACAAAGTGTCCGGATACCCCACATTTATAACAACCAGAATTCTTACCACTCTTTGAAGGATCTCTCACCTTACGTTTTTTGAACAGTTCCTTTCTACGAACAACTTTACTCACATCCTTCTCCACTATTATTGTCAGCAGCCTATTGTTTGCTTCGATAAGCCGGGCAATAGCCTCAAGAATCTTTATTGTCTGATCAGCCCGATCAAATTGTCTAGCATGCTAGGATACTCCCTGCTCATACACGCCTTGTTGATCTGGGGCAATAGACTTTCCTTCAGAATTTTCCATTCTCTACATAAGAAACGAAAATCGTCATTATTTCCAAGTTCAATGCTAGCTCAAACTCTAGAGCTCCTTTATGATTAAACAGAAAACTTATGTCAACATCATCACTTTTTACATGCATACATAAAACAACACCACCTTCGAAAAGCTCATCTAGGACAATGCACCAACTCTTAGACGGTATCCATTTACTCTCAGATTTTAACCGTACATATAGGTCCATAAGGGAATCCCTCATCCCCATAACCAAGAATATGTTCAACACGGAGAATACACCATCCCAACCACCAACACAACCGTAAGGAAACCCACTGTTTTAAACATTACAACCCCCAAAGAAAACATAATCCTCAAAGGGAACATCTTCATCAATCTTTCTGTTGCCCCTTACCAATTGTAAACTTTACCTCGAACATAGAAGTACTGAGGTCAACTCGATTACCCTTGGCTGCTCTGAGCCTATCAAGGATGTGCACAACATCCTTTAGTCCTTACTCAACTTCGGCGGGATCAAGCATCCCATAACACTCTCAGCTCAACAAAAATCCTTAAACTGCCTTACCAAAGATTCATCACTTTTTCCTACTTGTATACCGAACAACATGATATTAGGCTCCGTTAGTTAAGTGATAGTTCCCAAGATTCTCACGGTCTGACCTTTGCTTTATTATTCAGATGCAAGTGACACTTCATCAGAATTTCCATTCTCTACGCAAGAAAATGAAAATCACTTTCATTTCTGACTCAGCCTTTAGCTTAACACTAGAGCTCGATCATGACTACACATAAACTCCCAAGAAATACATTCCTTCCCACATGCATAAAACAATGCCTCCACAGGGTTGTTCACCTCTACCATGAACTCTTACCAACCAACGTGCGCTAGACACACATACCATGATACCTACATGCCACATCGACAGAACTTGGTACTAAAACCATCTTATCCACTTCAAGGAATTCCACTGCATATGTTGTCCAAACGAAACATTGCGACATTACATTCATTGCGCGATTAAACTATCCACAAAGATTATTTGAGAATTCTTCGCTAAGCTTTTAAACTTATATCATCTTCTTCTCAACTCCTCACATACTCTTCTGGAGAGGACCAATTACCCGAAGATTACTTGTTCAACTCCTTCGTTAATGGGAAAACTACTTCTTCACTTTTTGTATGACATTACACCCTCTTAGTTGCTATCAAACAGAACCCTTAATAGACTTTCGATAGTACCCGGCTAAACCCAAGAAACCACATATCTCCCTCACATGGGTTGGCCTCTCCCAAACTACTATAATCTTAAAGGTGCACTATCTCACGGCCTATAGATAGACTTGGCAAAACATCCGAGGAAACATTTGGGAAAAACAAGTATCCTTGAAAATTCCCCTTATTCATCTTCGACATTCACCCCATGTGCCAAAATCCTTGGAAATTCTTCCATAACCTCTTGGTTGCCTTAGGCGTCGGCACAAAATGACTAAGTGTCTTAGCCTTTCCACCCTGGAAAACAAACTCTTCTTTCATAATACGTATCAAACTTCAACCTTATAACTCAATTTCTGGGACCCTAGATGCCCGAAAATAAACATCACTCATGAACTATTTCCAAAAATCCCCAACAATGTTCATCACTTCTCAAGGTATTTCTTATTATCCATTTTCTCCAATTCATCCCTCAAGCACTTCATTTTGATCCTCATGACGTGACCACGCTATTTGTGGAACTATAGGGACTAATCCTCATTCTTCCAATCATAAGCATAACAAATCACCACCCTCAAGGATCTCGTTTCCATAATGAGACTTATGATATCTAAAACATGCCAAACATATACTATGTCTCCGCGTTATACCACCAGGTCCTTCTATTAAAAACCATCTCACTCAATTCAAGGAATTCCACTTGACCATTTCCTTTTCTGCACCTTATTCATCTTAACATTAAATCCCTTCCATCACTATCAAAAGTGTACTATCTTTACTCCAATGAGGGTAAACCTCTTCATCCAACCTAACCATACAAGGTCTACATATCAACCTATGTTCAACGTAACCGTCATAATCATACCAGAGACGCGCACCAACATGTGCAGCTTGGATCAAAATCCAAACACTAAAACAACCCTCCTTGTTAAGCCAACTCGCTCAACCTAATGGGAATAACATTCCCAAAATAGTAACTTATTCAACTTTCGAGACGCTAACTATATCCATCAAAACTTTCCACTTAACCCATAAATCTTCCTAGCTCACTAGGGTCATATTTCCACTACCAAGCCACATCCTTTAACTGAAAATCCATTCATTATGTCTTCCTTCTCGAGCTCTCCAGCCCCTACCATCCATTAGAATTATCATTCTCACCTCAACAACATACTTGGAAACATAGTTTCATTATCTCACAACTTTCCTCGCGATTCATCACACTGGTCCACAAGATTAGGGTCATCTCCCTAACCATAACAATCCAAAACTCCAAATTTCTATAGAACTTTCTTCTCAACCTGACCACAACCGTTATGATTATATCCTCAGCACAACAAACACAGTTCGTCCATTCACACGACTTCCTTCCTCCACTTACCTGGATTGCTAGGGTTATCTTTTCAACGCCATAACTAAGATTTATCCATCTATAGAACCTTCTCCTTAACCTACCTAGATCGTGAGGGATATCTTTCCAATTCGATCGATTTACTTAGACATCTAATCCGAAATAATGTCATGCACCAACGTCTTTCCAGCCAGATTTCCAAATTGATCAACCAGACGTCCGAAGACTAAAGGCAAGACATCCCTAACAACCATCCTACTCTTAACCACATACCCCACACAACCTATGGTCCACCTAGTGCCAGACTCAACCAACTCAATTATGTCTACAGAACCTATATTCTTAAGCTATGATACCAAATTTGTAACACCCCCACTCCCCGAAGGATAAATAATCCTACTCGAAGTGGTGTTACGCCAAATTTCCTCATAAAGACCTTATATAAAAGATTCTCAGCAAAGAAAAATTTTAAACCATCAATAACTCAAACCAAACAAAGCCACTACGAAAGCCCTCATCCATACATATAAAGATAATATCAATGGTAAAAAAAACTTCCATCTCCAAATACAAAAGATGATATTCTCCAACTACGGCTACACAAACCTACATACATGAACAACCTGGAATAAGATTCATCTACAACTCATAATTCACCAAAAGATAACCATACAACACAGGCCTTCAATTCCTTTGACAAAAACTCCTCCTGGCACTATGGACCGACATCTACCCTAACCTAAAATCTATAACCACAAAGGTTACAGGAGAGTAGACTTATTATCATAATCAAGAGTATACAAAAACAGAGTATAATCATGCAGTTTTTATATAGAAATAACATTTTCATTAAAACAAGCCATGCATGAGAAACACACCCATGGTTCAGCTCACTAGCCAATATGTACGTTTTTCCAAAACCTTCATACTTTTACACATGGTCTCACAATCACGCCAAATATTTAAACATACTTTTAAACCTCTTTTCACACACACACGGCCCCATGGACAAACTTTCATGTTATGAAAAACATTTCCAAGAATTGGCCTTACAGCCCATTTTATGTTCATGATGTAACATACATACTCACATGCATAATTAGCCCAACGGCACAACAAGGTGACCATAAAACATAGATCATATCCGACTCAACGACCCAACCACTCATTTAGAAAACATTAACTTAGTTTCTAAACCCAAGGCTCAAAGCTGAAACATGCATAATGCTTAATAGCAATACATAAGTATTCACTAACACGCACACACGCCTACGCGTCATCTAGTGGCCAAGTAGTCATTTAACCTCACGATCGGGAGTTCTGACGGTATCGTTTCCTCGTTACAATGCTTCTATTTTAGAGTGGCGTGCAAGAGGGCCACTCATATATAACACTAGTGGTAAGTGTAACTTGTTCACCACTGGACCTCCACCCTCTTAGAGGCAATACATTTAAGGCTATACAACATCCACACAAGAATAAGCCTTTAAGGCCATCATAAATCCACCCACACACGGGGTAAAACCTTTAATGGCTATTAAGCACCCACACGCGGGGTCCTCCGGGATGGTTACCCGTTATAACTTGGCAATTTTTGACAAAGCAATCCATATACAGAAAATAGATCCACACACACACAAGCAACTCATGCTCACACTCTTTGTATAGAGAAACATAATTTTTCAATCATACAAGCAACACATGCTCACACTCTTTATAAGAAAAGAGAAACATAATTTAGATATACGAGTCACACATGCTCATAACATACTTTTCACTAAAGAACTCCTTTTGACATTATAATAAATGCATAACACCAAGCATACAACAAAACATGCTCATCAATGTATGTAAAATATTTATAATATGCGAATCATTATGAATAGGCTAGCCACCCTGACCTTAAGATCAAGTCTTCAAACTGGGCCACCACTCACACGAGGTGCTTGCCCCTACTCCTCGAAAACCTTTGCAAAACCTATAATGCATAATAACCATACATAAGGATATACCTTAATCTCATACTATTCTACCTCTTTTGTGTTTTTATAAGTTAGAGATACTTATTTGTGATACATTTCATGAAAGAACCTAGAGCCAAAAGGGTCTACAACCACTCCAAAACACTGTTGGAACATACTAATCTTTCCTCATTAAGTTGACTCAAATCCAGATTGGGTCAACTCACAGGGCTTGGGTCGACACGCCACTCCTTCGGGTCGACTCAAAAGGCTTGCCAGAAGGTTTGGGTCGACATTGGGGTCGGTACTGCTTGACTCATGCACACATTCGCCCACTTGGGTCGACACACAGGGTAGTTGGGTCGACACACATGCATAGAAATAGGGTTAAGGTCAAGACAAAGGTAGATTGTCTAAGCTCAAACACACACTGGATGGGGTTGGGTCGACTCATACGACAATCGGGTTGACTCAACCGAGAAAGAACCAGACTTGGGTTAATGCTTGGGTTTACGCGCATCAGCTTACACGCACACAAGCACCACCTTGGGTCGACTCACAGGGACTTTATGTCGACCCACATACTGGTTCACTATTTGAGTCGACACCTAACTCTATTGGGTCGACTCACCATCACGTCTGATAAACAATAGAGACCGAAGTCCTCCTAAGTCGATACCCTCCACTCTTGGGTCGACTCAGGTCACTGCCTAATAAAACAACCGAGAGCTCACATCGTTGGGTCGACTCACTGGGACTCTGTGTCGACTCAACTCACTGCCTGCTAAAACTACCAAGGCCAACATACTTTGGGTCGACACACAGAAGGTCTGGGTCGACCCAAAGAACGGATTTGAGCACCTGTTCTATTTCTGTGTTCTCTTTCAAGCTAAGGGTCTGTTTGGGTGAAAACGGGGTTTTTTCACTTCATTCAAAGCTCAACAACACCTACAAGCTTTTCCCATCCACATGCATATAATCTGACACTCCAAAATCCATCTCAAGGGTATTTTCTTTAAGATTTTGAAAAGATAAATCTAGGGTTCTCACAAAAACATCCAACCATTGATGGACATGAAGACTCACAGATGCATGGTGTAGGGTTAGGACGGGCTAAAGGCCAACAAATCTAGGTCCCAAACTTCGATTAAATGAGGTATTCTATGATGTATACATACGAGAGCTCAGAATACAAATTCTTACCTCAGAAATCCCATGAGAAGCTTCAATGGCAATTTACGCCTCTTCTCTTCTTCTTTCCTTCGTCTCTTATGTAAAAGGAGTGAATACTCCTTACTACTCCAGCTACAGCACCCTCAAGCTTCTATAAGCACATTTCAATCACTCTTTTTGTGATTTCCCTGATTTTCTCCTTCCTCAACCGCTCGTCTTTCTCTTTCAGTTGTTCTCTCTCTCTCTCTCTCTCTCTCTCTCTCAGACCACTGATGCCCAAAAGATTTGTTCAGGGTAACAAATTTTGACACCCCTTACCATCAGCCCCCATATCTCTGAATATGTTAAGAGATTAATCTCCTTTCATTTAATTACACAAAGCTCCTCTTTCTTTATAATATTGATGTATTTAAACTCTCGTTCCTTCTAACTTGTTAGTTTGGCCCCTTTTTTATTTTTTGTATTATAATTTCATCATTAATCTTGAACCACATCCCAAACAGGGCCTCTCTTGGGTCTTAGGCCGGGTTAATTATCTTTTATATTTTCTTGAGAAAATACGAGATGTTACATTCTCCCCTCCTTAAAGAAATATTGTCCCAAAATTTAAGAGTATCAGATATTTCATAGAGGAAAACTTCTCAACACCTCATCCCTTTCTTTCCAAACACTATCCTCACATCAACATATACTCCAAGGGTTGGGTACTTTACCTTACTTGTTATTCCTCTTACACCTAAATGTAAGTGAATCAATTCTAAAATATAGAAAACATGCGTACTTTCTCCTTCCGTAACTGCCTCATAGTCCGCAGCCTTCTTGCTCCCGACCGATAATGCAATAGGTTTTCCTCGTGGTATGCATTGCGTAGGTATATGTCCCAGTTTTCCACATCGGTAACACGTAATCTTCCACTTCTTCTAAATGGGACACTTCTTTGCAAAGTGTCCGGATACTCCACATCGATAGCATGTAACTCCTACTTTCTCTAGGATTGGAAAATCTTTTACAAAGTGTCTGGATGCCCCACATTTATAACAACCAGAATTTTTACCACTCCTCAAAGGATTTCCTATCTTACGTAATTTGTACTGTGCCTTTCTACGAACGACTTTACTCACATCATTCTCCACTATTCTCACCAGCAGCCTATTGTTTGCCTCGATAAATTGGGCAATAGCCCCAAGGAGTTGCACAGTCTGATCTGATTGTGCAGCCTGCTGGGATACTCCCTGCTCATACACACCTTGTTGATCTGGGGCAATAGACTTTCCTTCCAAATTTTCCATTCTATACATAAGAAATGAAAATTGTCATTATTTCCAAGTTCAATACTAGCTAAAACTCTAAAGCTCCTTAATGATTAAATAAAAAACATAAGCCAACATCATCACCTTTTACATGCATACATAAAACAACACCGCTTTTGAAAAGCTCACCTAAGACAATGCACCAGCTCTTAGACGCTATCCGTTTATTCTCCGATTCCAACCGCACATATAGGTCCATAAGGGAGTCCCTCATCCCCATAACCAAGAATAGGTTCAACACGGAGAATACACCAACACAACCGTAAGGGAAATCCACAATTTTAAACATTACAACCCCCCAAGAGAACATAATCCTTAAAGGTAACATCTTTATTAATTTTTCTGTTGCCTCTCACCAATTGTAAACTATACCTCGAACATAGAAGTACTGAGGTCAACTCGATTACCCTCGGTTGCTCAGAATCCATCACGGATGTGCACAACATCCTTCAGCCATCAGTCCACCTCCACGGGATCAGGCATCCCATAACACTCTCAGCTCAAAAATCCTTAAACTGCTTGCCAGAATTTATCACTCCGTCCCTCTTGCCAGCTAAATTGTAAAACTCGATAAAATTTAAAATTTTTATAAAATTAATTATTAATTCAATAATTCAATTAATCAATTAATCAATTAAATAAATTAAAT
>JAUTBS010383944.1:0-10335 GCA_032361285.1 Aequorea victoria | reverse complement strand
AACGACGGACTAGTTCCTTGAAAGTTTTATTTTCTTAGTTTTTCATTAAAAACCAAGTGGTGACTCTAATTGTGCGGCCTTTAATACGGACGCATTTAGAGAGATCTCTTTTGAAAACATTTAAAAACTCTGCTTTTTCCTTTCAAAAATAGTAAAACCCCTAGAGCGCGTTTTTTTTTTTAAAAAGGGACGAGGGCGGAGAGTTTTTCGAGAGTGTTCCTCACAATATGAGAGTATCTTTACAATGTTATTTTGAAACCTGAGAATGTATGCTCATGTATATATGATGAATCCTTAACCGAGGGAGTAAATATAATATCAAAAAATCCCGACCGGAAAAACATAAATATACCGGAGATTATGATCGAAAAGTAAAAATAATATCGGGAGCCACAGGTCAGGTGGGACGGAATAAAATCATCTACTCTTATATAGGGTAGCTCCCTATATCTGACTATGCCAGTGTTATGACATGATTCGAGACGGTTTATTTGGATAACTGTTTTCTTCTACTCTTATTTGTTTATTCAAACAATTTAAAGTATATCAGTTATCAAATGGGCAAAAAATGGTTTTAGAAAGGAAAATATTTCTATTAAATAAAGTAAATTTTGTTTTATCTGTATTCTCACACTTGCTTAAATGCTTACGTAGTTGTTTTTCCTTTAATTTTTACAGGTAACAATAGAAAGCTGAGAACGCGTTGTTTCATCTTCTAACTGTGAGGTTTAGTGTAGTATATCTTCTTATGTTGTTGTACATTTTTTCATATCCAACCTAGGATGTGGGTCGTTAAAACAAACACAGGCTGCACATATTAATTTATTTCCTTTTTTCTTAATTAGTTGCTCCAAGGATTATTTTAGATCTCTTTCCTTAAATAAAACATTTTTTGTTGTGTTAATACTCTTTCAAATTCTAATTTACTAAACCCTATTTTTAAGCAAGCAAATGAGATTATTTTATGGTATGTGTGAATATTTTAAATTCTTTTCATCATTATTGAAAAGAAAATGGCCTTGGGTGAATTTGTATTTCACTGGCCGGTCGTGGACCTTTTCTTTGGTTTTAAGTCGTGATAGACTTGGTATCAGAACATGAGTATTTCTTTTCTTTTAAAATCGTGGAGCATTGGATAAAACTCTGTATTGTTTATAGAATTGTCATGTTAGACTTTATATTGTAGAAATGCTAGTAGTAACAAAATTATCATTTATATATTGAGGTATGGACCCCATCAATAGCTATGACACTTGGGGAGGATTTCGTATGTGCTTTTCACCTTCAGGGGCGGTTCAAATAGAACCCAGTTATGATGAATTATATCAACACCTTATTGATAGTGAGGTAGATAGTATAATGTACAGGGAGATAGCACAAAGAGAGGATCAAATTCCTTTTTACTTACAAATGTGGAAACATGCCCTGGTGGGGCACCATATCCAGACTTAGATTTATGTTCTGAAGAAAGCCTATAAGATGTTGTAGACCCCAGATTTGTACCAGTACTATCTTGATAGGGCCATGGCCAACGGCAATGGGGTCAATTGCCTGCCTGCGAGCTTTGCACCGGATCCTGTGCCCCCACTCCAACCCCCGTAGCTAGTGACTCCCACTACAGGAGCAGGAGAACAGAGGACCCCAGGTCAACCGAAAGATAGGAAAGGGAAATGGGTGATAAGGACAGATCTAGTCCTGAATTTGAATCCTCCGTCAATGGGCCATTTTTTGGGAAATAATCCTAGGAATAGGGGAGAGGCCAGGAGATGAAGAACTATTTAGTACTGTTCTTTTGAACCATTTATGTTGCTTTAAGTAGAATAGTTTCTTCTTTGCTTGATGTATATATAACCCACCGACATAGAGACAAAGGTCGAAGTGTCTCTAGGATTGTATATCTTTTTGTTAGATCCTAGGAGATATGATGTATAGTATTAGTGAGTAGTTTTTATTTTTATAGTAAGTAGTGTAATATAATAGAAAGCATGTATAAACAACTATTTTCTTTTTGTACTCATATCTGTAGTGGATGTTAATGTATTCTTCTCTTCTATTGTGGATTTTAGACTATCATCATGGTTAATACACGTGGAAACCCTAGTAGTCCGACAGTTGAGACTACAATCTCTACTTTAGGAAATCAGGTAGAGAGATTGCAACAGGTTGTACAACATTTACTGCAACAACAAGAAAGACAGCAATGGAATGCACAAAGTAATGTCCATACAGATAATCCTGAACAATAATCACTTTAGGTCCCGCAACAACCTCTGCCAGTCCTACGACAACCAGAAGCAAGACGAGAACTCATAAATCCTGACATAGGACACTATGTGAAGGATTTCCTGAAACTGAAGCCACCCACTTTTCGGGGTGGTATGAATGCAATACGTACAAATGAATGCATAGAGAGTATCGTGAAAATTTTTAGAAATTTACCGTGCTCAGAAATATCAAAGGTTGAATGAGTTACTTATCAATTTAAAGGAGAAGCTCAGCGCTGGTATAATTTGAAGAAGCAATCTGAGTAACAAGTGGGTTGTAGTAAATTTCTCGCCTTGTTTAGAGAGAAATATATTCCTCGAGATCTTTCGGATGCTAAATGAATGGAGTTTCAACAACTCTGGAAAATAGGATTAATGTATGTCTTTGACTATGAAGCGAGTTTTACAAATCTTGCTGAGTATGCACCACACATGGTTGCAACAGAGAACATGATGACACGAAAATTTGAGGATGGACTACGACCAGATATTCGTAAGATCATTTGGCCGTTCAAACTAGCATCTTCCTCAGAAGTTATTGACAGAGCACTGATGGTAGAATAAGAGCAAGAAGACAACAAGAGGTCTCGGGAGAATAAGAAGAAGAGAAATTTTGGAAAAATGAGAAGAGGAATCAAGAGATAGAATATAAGGTCTTATAATCAGGGGAACAACCGTCCAAACCCCTCAAGATGTTCCATGTGTGGAAAATCTCACACTGGACCCTGACTCAAAATAACATAATGCTATTACTGTGGGAAGCCGGGACATTGAAAGAGAAATTGTCATAAATTGCAAGTTGACATGAACGTGGGTTCCAGAAATAACAACAACAATTTCAACTAACCAAGGAACTTCTTCTAGGGTCAAAGAGTAAACAATGTCGGGAAATGAGCATCTGGGTCAAGACAGAATACTCCAGCAAATCCCAACAAGGAAAGGCATTTGCCTTGCTTCCAAGAGATCCAAGAAACACCAAGAATGTTGTTGCAGGTAACATCCTTATCTATTCTATATCAGCACACACACTTTTTTATTTAGGGTCAACACAATCCTTTATAAGTACCCAATTTGCTCGCTAATTCACTAAAATTCTAGAACCTCTAGGTTTCAAGCTTTTGATAAGTCAACCTATGAGCAAAGGACTAAAATGCACTATGGTGTACAAAAATTGCGACGTAAAATTAGATGACTTCACATTCTGGGTCCGTTTGATGCCTATCACTATGAATTATTTCGACGCCATTCTGGGAATGGATTTGCTGAGTGAACATCAAGCCCAGATTGACTGTATGATAAAATCTATAACATTGAACTCTTCGACAAAAGGAGAAATTCATTTTGTGGGAGATAAAGTTTTCACACCACACTATATCATCTCTGCCGTTCGAGCTCAATGACTACTGAGAAAGGGATATTTGGGTTATTTGTGTAGTATAACCGTTGATTCTGATGAGAATGTCAAGATAACTGATATACCCATTGTTCAGGAATTTCTTGATGTCTTTCCTGAAGAATTGTTGGGTATGCCTAGAGACTGGGAAATCAATTTCTCTATTGAGACTGCGCCTAGAACTCAGCCTGTTTCCAAGACACCCTATCGAATGGCTCCAGCTAAGTTGAAAGAATTTAAAATGCAGTTGCAAGAATTAATAGACCGAGGATTTATTCGACCTAACGCATCACCTTGGGGAGCACCTATTCTCTTTGTAAAGAAAAAAGATAGCTCTATGCATCTGTGTGTCAATTATCGAGAATTAAATTGAGTCACTATTAAGAATCGATACCAACTCCCTCGCATCGATGACTTATTTGATCAACTTAAGGGCGCTAAAATATTTTTGAAGATTGATTTACGGTCCGGATAACACCAATTCAAGGTGAAGAATGAAGACAGAGAAAATGACGTTTCGAACGCGATATGGGCATTATAAATTTTTAATGATGTCATTCGAGGTTACAAATGCTCCAGCAGCCTTCATGGATCTGATGAATCATTTATTTAAAGAATTTCTCAACGATTTCATGATTGTATTTATCGATGACATCCTGATCTATTCAAAGAATGAACAACATGAAGAGCACTTGGCAAGAACACTACAAACGTTAAGGTCAAATCCATTGTACGCCAAATACAAAAAATGTGAATTCTGGTTGAGGAAGGTGAAATTATTGGGACACATTGTGCAAGAGAAAGGAATAACTGTCGACCCACAGAAGATTGAAGCAATAATCAAATGGGCAAGGCCAACAACTATAACTGAAGTCCAATGTTTTCTAGGACTGGCAGGTTATTATCGTCAGTTCGTACAAGACTTCTCCAAAATTTCAGTACCTATGATGGAGCTGACAAGGAAAGGGGAACCTTTTGTATGGAACGACAGAAGAGAACGGAGCTTCTCTGAGCTAAAGAAGAGACTAATAACGGAACCTGTCTTAACCTTACCAGAGGATACGGGGAGTTTCACGATCTATAGTGATTTCTCTAGACAATGTTTGGGGAGTGTATTGATGCAAAATAGAAAGGTAATTCCCTACACCTCCAGACAATTGAAAATTCACGAGAAAAATTATCCCACGCACGACTTGACATTGGCTGCAGTCATTTTTGCATTAGGAATTTGGCGACATTATTTGTATGGTGTATCCTGTGATATTTTCACTAATCACCAAAGTCTCAAATATATCTTCACTCAGAAATATCTGAATTTGAGACAAAGACGGTGTCTTGAATTGATGAGGGACTACGACTTGAACATCCAATATCATCCGGCGAAAGCTAACGTTGTAGCTAATACTTTGAGTAGAAAATTTGTGGAAGCGATTAATAGCTTAATAAAAAGACGTATGCCCGAGTTCGACCCAGAAATTAGGAGAAATGAAGACATGTTTGCAGCAATTACTGCTCAACCATCACTTATAGAAGAAATCAAAGAACGACAAATGAAAGATCTGAAGCTTAAGAGAATATATGATCAAATATATGTTAGTCCCAAGGTTTAATAAATTTTTAATTGATTTTAATGTTAACAAGTAAGGTATTTGATAAGTTAAAAAATATTTTTAAATATCTCTTGATAAAAGCTTTAAATCAAACTATGTTCTAAAATTTTATATGATTATGGTTAACACCCTTGATTAGGGTTGACCTTGTATTTAATAAGATTTGAAGTTATTTCAGGTAAAAAAAAACATGTGATAAAATCGTTACGAGAAACAATAATTCAATTTCCAAATAGAGCATTATCTCAGGATCAAGACAGAGATTTTTTAGAATTTTTGAAGGGTTTGAGCCGATCCAACATCCTGCATGAGTAGACCCAAAACGACGATCTCTCGGGATCTCCTGCAGAATCACATCAGAAGCGATCATTAGTTGACCCAAAATGGTCTATGAGTGGACCCAAGTTGGATGATTCTCTAATCTATTCTCTGCATCGACCATGAGTCAACCCACTATCAGGGTAAGTCGACCCAAGCTTTGAGTCCAAGGATTTTGAGCTGAAGTGTATCATCCCACGCATCGACTCAAAGGCAAAGACAACATGTGAGTTGAACCAAGAGAAGACATGAGTCGAGCCAAAGTGACTATCATTCAGTAAAATTACAGAGACATCATGTGAGTCGACCTAAGACAGATATGAACTGAGGCACAGCAACTCACAAGTCGACCCAAACATCAACTCAGGAAAAAACTTGTGTGAGTCGACCCAAGCTTCACATGTGTCAATCCACGGACGAAGGTCTATAATAAAGCCAAGACCTCATCATCATGAGTCGACCCAAACATCAAGATTAGTCGACTCATGGGCAAAGAATCCAAAATATTAGGACATTGAGTCGACTTAGCCTCAACGTGAGTCGACCAAAGGGCGCAAAATAAGTAAATTTGCGCGAGGATCACGCTTGTTTACAGCTATGTTTTAGAGTATTAAATGGAAAGATTTGATTTGCAACGACTATATTGGAGCTTGAATTTATATAAAGATGTGATTATCAATCATTCGTACACAAGAGAACTCCGAAAGTCATTGATACAATTCATCACAAGTTCAATTTTGAAATCTGTTCATACTGAGAGAAACTCTAGCCGCCACATAATATCAGTGCTTCTGTTTTTTTTTTGTGAGATTCATTGTAATATTCACTATTCTTAGAGAGTTTTTTGATTATCATTTGTACACAAAAATCTCTCATTGAATCATTGTAAAGTGATGGTGAGTCACTATTGACCATTCTTTGCGTGTGGTAAAGCACACAAAGGGAAGCTGACAACTGGTAGATGTGGCTTTGGACCGCAGCTTGGTAAATCTTTGTAAAAAGTTTGAAGCACACCCACAAGTGCTTGAAGATAGTGGAAAAATTTCAAGAGGAGCTTGAGGAGTGAACGTAGGCTTGAATAGCCGAATCACTATAAAATCGACAGTGTCATCTCTTTTTATCTCTTCCTCTCCATATTGTATGTTTGTGCATATATATATTCCTTGCTTATTTTATATTGTTTAAATATTTTTTTAAATAAGAAGAATACTCTTAAAAGAGCATATTTACCCCCCTCTAGGATAATTCTTTGCATAACAATACAAAGTACATCTCACCCAGATTTCTCTTGCGATAATGGAAAATTAAAGTTGAGAGGACGAGTTTGCGTACCTGATTATGACACCTCACTTTTCTCAACACTATTTATAAACACTAAATCTAGAACAAAGACGTTAAGCTTTAAGGAATGACATTCAAACACTAGTAACAAAGGGATAAATACATGAAATGTGAAATGGGAAAAACCTAGAAGGGTGAAATGGATAAAAAGAGTCCAAATAATTTTAGAACAAGAAACTTTAAAAGTTCAAGTTAGAAAGTCTTATAAAAGACGAAAAAGGTGCAGAAAGTCGAAAATGGTCTAAGTAAGGCCTAGGAACTCCTCAAGCCCAAAAATTTTAATAATAATTTGGGTAGAGAACGAGGCTAAGCCCAAGCATAAGGATCCAAAAAGATCATAAACGAAAGAACTCAATTAAGAGTTCAAAGAAGGAAATTCATGAAAGGCCCAATAAGGCCCAAACTTTGAGAAGCTCAATAGGAAAATTAAATTAGGGTTTTGGCCCAAACATTATGAGGGCCCAATATAAATAAATATGTGAGCTCAATTATCTTATTAGAGGCCCAATAAAATTAGATTGCAAGCCCAAAGAAAATAAAGGTCCAAAAGAATTTAATATAACTCAAAACTTTAAATTTGGCCCAAAACTCATTTCAATTCTCATAAGTTAATTAAATAATTAAGAAAATAAATAAAATAGACCTTCTCGAATTCCTTTGGACGGCTCCACCATGAGAGAGGGAGTGTTGTGACTATTTGTTTGTGAAAAAGAAAAGAAAAAGAAAAGAAAGAAAAAGACATGAAAAGATGTTTGCTTTGAAAAATTGTTTTTCCAACCCATCAAGCATTAAAAAGTCTTCAATGAATAGTGAAATGCACATTGAAGATGATGTGATGAGAGACGAAGTGATGTGACATAAATAAAATAAAAGAAAAGAAAAATTAAAAGTCTTTTCAAAGTACCCTTAATTTTAGGGAATATGTTCCACATTAAACCAAATAAGACCTTGAGTGTCACGCCCTGCCCCGCCCCGAGGCACCAGGCACAAGACGCGGGGGAACAAGACTAAACCATCTTGCCTTTTATCTTAAATCTGAATCTCATTAACATACAAGGAATCCTTCATATTTTTTTTACATAACACAATTTTCATCACACAGAGCCTCACCGGCCACTAACAAATACATTGGTTACAACTCAAAAAAATAAAATACCATGTGGAGTATATCTCCATGGATCCTAACCCAAACCTATACTTGCAGTGGACCAGACCGCGCACATCTTTCGCATGTACCTGTTACAAAGATTTGTGTGGGGTTGAGCTACAAAATCCACATGCTCACCAATCACTAGCAACGATATTATAAATTGCAGAATGGAAGAAAATAGTTCATCACTTTAAAACATGATAACTTTTCACAAAACATAACTTTTATCACAAAAGGTTTACAGTTTCATCTTTCCACAAATCACCTCATAAGAGGGTTTTCCAAGACTTAATCCATTTTCAATATTTCGTTACTCTTCATCTTCATTTTGCTATTTCTCTGAGTAAAAAGTTTTCCAAAAACCATTATCTCTTTCAAAAGACTTGTTCATCAGCTTTTCCGTTCATTATCTTTTTCAAAGAGAAACTTTTATTTTATCATCATTCACCTCCCAGTGGAGGAATTCCATGTCAAAAACAACATCACCTCTTAGTGGAGGATTTTCCAATAACCACCTCTCAACAGAGGATTTCCACTATCATTTTTCGTTTATTCACTTAGTGGTGATAAGTATATCTTTTAATTCCACACACCCACTTAGTAGTGATAACATATATAGCCATTCATTTGTCATCTTTTTTCATGGAGCCTTGGATTGTATTAACCTCCCAACCAGGAGTTGTTGTAGTACTGAGTTTCCGAATATCCCATCGACTCAGTGGACAGGGCTAAGGAGTATTCGCCGGACCACTTAGCAATGCTCAATGGTAGAGCTAAAAGTCACCCATGGCATATCCACAATATATATATATATAGATATAATAACATGACATATACCCACAATTGTGCGGTATAACCATCACGTGGCTCACATCATGTAATATCAAGGCTAACATGATACACATATTGTATCCATTAATCATTTATCCAATCTTTTATTTAAGTTGTTCCATATATGTTCATAAATCATTTCAAAAAACTTTCTTAACTTTTATAAGTTAGTTTTCCCTTTCCGTATCAATTGATTTGTCTTTCACACTTACTCACACGTCTTATAAGTAATTCATATTATGAGAGTTCTCATGTTCTACTATATTCTCAAAGATCATTTCATAAAAATAGGGTTCATTACATGAGTTCACAAGATAGTTTACTTTCCCAAGTGAAATCACCATTCATTTTCATAAAAGCATATAACATAAAGTATAAGGAATTTAACCATTCACACATTTATAACACCAAGCTAGTAATAAGGAAACCCACCTCGAATGAGTTTGACTCAAACGACGTCCTCCGGTTCACTTCGGATCTTTGATTCGCACACAACCTAGAACATAAATTCGATCGATACTTAAGTTCGTTACTTAAAGTACTCATGCATGCTTGTGGGGATGTGCATGTGAGGTCATCCTCTCTTCAAATACCTCTTATAAAACCACTGTTGGTACCCCCATGGTCTCCAAAATTCTTAACCTAGGTTTAGGCACTTAGATTTGCTTAAAGTTCTCTCAAATCACATTTTCTTCATTTTCAGATTTTGTCCCACCCATTTAAAATTCGTTTTAAAATATTAAAAATTCTCAAAATTTTTTGTAACAAATTAAAAAGGCTAGAATAGGGTGTTATCTACATTTTCCATGTAGAACCCAAGAGCCAAAGCTCAACAGAGAAGCCCCTAAAAATTTATGAGGCAGAATCTGTCGAAAAATATCCATGTTTGGGAGAATTCATTTTTCTCATAATTGTTTCGATGAAAGTGAGGTTTATCCCTTTTTGGTGAAACTAGACCCTTATACCTTTCTTTCCATAAATGGAAAATCTCGAGGGGATATTTCTAAAATTAATTAAAATTCTTCAAAGTGGTCTGTTATTCTTCAATCTTGATGCAGAATGTTAAAAAATGACATGGGGGTTCTAAAATACATTTTTGGGTCCAACCAAAAATCACACATATTATAACATGCTACAATAACTCTATTTCAAATATATTTTCAGTTATGCCTTGCTTGGCTGGCGCGAAAAATCTAAGATTGGGCTTTAAGTTCAATATTTTTCCCTTTCCTTGAGGTTTTGTACTCCCTTCTTGTTTTCTACCCTCTTACCCATGCAAGAATTATTTTTATCTAACTTAAAATCACTTTTCATGTTATCTTAGATATTTCCACTAACTTTTCTATATGTCTCCATTTATTTCTCCACCATGATCTTGAATCAAGAAAGTTCCTCTTTCTTAGATTCAAGATCCTTCTCCTATGTTCT